>JAHWFP010272601.1:0-13985 GCA_023313725.1 Lithobius niger
GAGGTATTTAAGAACTGTTTACCCCAAACCTGGGGGAGGGGGGGGGGTTGTAACTAAAGACTGGTGCATTTCCGGACCCATGTTTATAGGACTTTTTCTTCTTATCTTTGATCACACAGCGGACCCTCAAAATATTTGACACCAATTTCCGAACACCCTGTATATATATATTGGACCCAGCATTGTAAATATAGGTGGCTATGCTTACATGAGCTTACTTTGTAATTATTGGGAGCCATGGACGTTCTTTTTGAACAAGCAGAAGAAAATAACGTGGATGTAACCAGAGAACTCATTTTTCTTGACCGTGCCTGATGAAGATTGTTGATAAACAATCGAAAATGTGCAAGATACAGACAGTACCCTGTTTTTGAAAGTGAGCGTGATAAGTAATTTCCGTGTTCGAGATACATCGATGCTTCTCCTCACCGACACTCTCCTTCTTTCGCCTCCTGAAGAAGACATCGAAGTTCCCCGACGATCTTTGAAAGCTGTCTTCCAACCTTCACTTTCATCGACCGTTACCACCCCACTTTCTTTCGAGTCAGCGGCCACCAGGGCCTCACATCATTCCAGGCAAAAAGATCTTCGGCACCCGGAGGGCCGAAAGCAGAAGCGCAGTCCGCACAATTGCTGCATTTCTGAGAGAATTGACTCCCTTGCCGGATTTCAATGAATATTTCAATTCAAATTCGTCCATTTACGGATCCGATGATGAGGAACTTTCCTGACACGCTCACTTCAGCAACAGCTTTCGTGACTCTGAAGACTCATTTGGAATTCCGTTATCTGAATTATTCAAAACGGTGGAAGACATTGTTCCAGATTGCTTCTTATAAACCCTCACAGGAAAACTCTGAACCACTCAAGAACAGAGGACTATCAACGGGCTTTCGCTTCGGCCTTCGTAACAGAAACCCCAAACAATGGGCCGTTTTGGGCCGATCCAATACTCTTCCGACAACCTTGCTGCACAACGGCGGACTCCTCCTCGGCAGAGGTGAACCTTTGGAACTTGACGTTAATATCCCTCCTCCAGCTCGGCCGGCCGTGAAACCTGGTTTTTTAAGCCCTTCGGAGATAGCTCAGCTAACAAAAAACACTGACTGCCACAAATCTCACAAGAGCATAATCAAGCAATTTTAAATTTTCAGTCCTAATTTACGGACCTTGTTCACCTAAAACATAGTACAGACAATGATGAGAGCGATGCAAAATGTTCAAACAAGCCGAAATAACAAGTATTTAGAAAAAAGAACACAAAATTAAAACAAAGTTAAAACAAAGAGCACCAACTCACTGTTCATAGCCCTTTTTTCATTTACGGTAATAGTTTGCTGATGGATATAAGATGGTTCATCTTTTTTGTGATGTTTGACAACAGCAAACGCTTCGTCTTCCTTCAACAGCAGAGGTGTGCATACTATCGAATTTTGATACGGATACCTTCTTGGGACCATAAATTGTGTATTAAACACCCAGTTTAGTACCAATCTGGTCCTTTGCAAAGTCCCCGCCCGGACTGCCGGCCAAGGTAGCGTGAGAGGCCACCACTCTCCTTCTGCGGCTATGGGAACTATTCTGGCAAATTTTGGACAATCTTTCGCCCCCCCTACAATGATCGTAGGTTTCCCGAATCGAATCCTCAGGTTGACTCCTCCCTTTACGACCGGATATTTTTTCTTCTCAAAAAAGTGGTAATGTTCAAAATTGAGCCGGTTCAGCCACATGAACATTAAATTGCTTTGGCTGACTTCAGGCTCAAAAGAAATTAATAACCCCCTCCCCCCTAAAATGACAAAATCGTTAAATAGTGGTGTAAACGCCTGCTCTTAAATTCTTGTTTTTCTGAAGCAAAATTAACTAAAAGTTATATGCTGTGAATGAAGATAGTACTGCTTGCTATGCTTACTGGCCCCTTGTCCCTCCCTAGTGTAATAGTGGATGCTTTTGGTCCTAACACCTTCAGGAAGGCCTGGCTTCTCTTCCCTGTGCCTCCTCCCTTCTTCACAGCAATTAAAAGGATGTAAAAATTGGCTTTCCACATTCAAAAGCTTCAAATTTTCTGTACAAGTCCACAGGCGGTACACATGGTAGTGTCAAAATTTTAAATTGGGTATCGAATTTTCGGTTGCCTAGTATCGATGGTATCGATGGTTTTTTTTTTAGTGTTGATGCAGTATTGGCACAGAGATCTAAACAGCATTTAAAAACCTACCTTTAATCATTACGAAGTTGTGAAGATTTGAATATTCCGATTTTTCCTTTCCATGAAGTTTCTTTAATTCTCGAAGTATCGTTATCGAAAAAAGTATCGGCATCAAGAAAGTACCAGTATCGAGAAAGTATCATGATACCAATACTTGGAATAATAAAGTATCGGTTCCGAGTTAAAATAAAATAAGTCATTTGGTATCACCCTACCTACAAGTTGACTCGGCTTCTCAGTATTTATTTCCACAACTAAAAATAATAAATGTTTAAAATTATCTAGACACACATTAGTGTGTCACCGCCAAGTAGATGATTTGTTGTTGTTGGAAATTTAATTGTTAGAGCGTAATTGTTGTTAGATGGCGGTCACTAGCAGACTGTGTCTGTTAACTGTAACGAGCTTATACATGATTTCAGCATACTGGTGTAAATTCCCCATGCAGTAGAAATCTTTGAAAATCGTTGAAATCAGGTGTCTTGGGTCCAGTAACGAAGAATACCACAACATTAAAGTTTGGGAAAGTGTCCTTTGTGGAGCAAACGTGCCCTCAATAACATTGATTTGTGTTACTGGCTAGCAACTACTGCTACTAGCTTCAGCGCTTAAGTTCAGAGCTCCCATGTTAATTCTCATAGGGTATAAAAACACGTCTACAGCTTGTTAGGAAAAGTTTATATATGGGGAGTGCCTTTTTGTGAAATGGGGGTTGCAGCTAAAAGCACGTGGCCCTGAAGTGATGCGTAAATGCAAAATTATTGTTATCCAACAGTTTATTATAACATGCTTAAGTGTTATACGACTTATGTGCCTCAACAATTCACTCAAGTTTTAACAAAATAACTATTCTTGCAATAATTGAACTGTTTGCTTTGTACCTGGGCCCTAATAAACCCAATCAATCAACGACATCGTAAATAAACTAAACTTAGTTGCTGGTTGGATACCGTTCAGTGAGTTTTATATTATGTGATATTTGAAAAGAAAAATATTACGTGTTCAGTGAATTATATAGTATAGTGTACTTTACTTGTATACACCATGGTAACTAAATTACAGAAGTTGCAACAGAAGAGAGACGGGGATTAAAATTAACCTCAGGAGGAGCAACTGAAGGGGGATGCGCTGATGGAGTGAGCGAAGCGAACGAAAATCAGCGTTTGTTAGCCAGTGCGCTCAAAAATGGGATTGAATAAACTTAAGCATGTGAAACATGGGCATACAATAAACCAAACCGTGTCAATTTGGTTGATGTAATGGTTAATTGGGCAATGGCAAATGTGAAAATTATGAATGAGAAAATTTATACACATGAAATACCTCCAGACAAAAAGAGGTAACGATTTGGTAGAGGTTTGGTAGAGGTAACGATTAGACCATGGGATTCTTTGTATTCACAGGCCTATGAAAGTTGTGATATCCACCCAAAACCAAAACTGGTATAAGAGAAGCTGCCAAGTTTCCAAAAAGGGTAGGCCTTTGAAAGTAGTGATATCATTTAACCAGGGATAGGCCGCCAAGGTTATCTTCTAGTTTTCATTTAACTTTCGAACTATTAGTATGTGCGATTAACTTGCCTAATAGGATTAACCTTGGTTAAATGATATCACTACTTTCAAAGGCGACCCTTTTCGGAAACTTGGGCGGATTTAAGTTAAACTAACGGGTCTTGCACTACAATTTTAAGCCAATATAATATACGTCTGCTATCAACCTTCTCCAATGTCGGTCGCCACTTGCCATTTGGCGAATGGAAATTAGAAGTTGGCGACCTGAAATTTAGCCTTACGCGCCCAAATGGCGACTAGCAATGGAGAATGACACTCAAAGAACAATATCTCCGGAACCGTAGCCTACCACTTAGAGACGAACGGGTTGCGGCGTTATGCTCAGATTTATAAGGGCTACGTAACTGCTGTATATTCATTAATACTGGGGTTAAAGAGAATTTTACAATTATGTAAATACATGAATTAGAAAAGCCACGCATCGTGCAAGATGTCATTGGTATGTGGTGAGTAGAAATTGTGAAATGGCGAGTGCTTTGTAAGGTCTACTGGCCAAGTGGCGACTGCTACTGGATTCACATGCGAGATGGTTATCTGTTATTCAAGTTAATGATTTATTTTACCCGTAAAAAAAAAAAAAAAAAACTAATACAACTTAATGGACTTCTCCCTAATACTTCAGTTAACGGCAAGGGTGTACTTCGCACCGTTTGGTTGTAAACTCTGCTGTCCATCTAGTCCAACGGTGTCTGCAGTCAAACGTAGCCTACTTGTGACCTGAAGCCCTGACTTCTGTCCACCAGTAACGAGAGTCACAACAGTAATTACCAATCAAGGTTGAAAAACAGACCTCGTTTTTAATATGTCCTCTTTGTACACCTTTTGGTTCGGGGAAACCGAACCGAACCGAACCAAATGGCTAGCTAGACCCATTACAAAGGGAGATGGAGGGCCAAGGGACCGATGGGCCAATCCGTCCCTGTCAAACCCCGCATTCAGTAAACCAACTTGTTAAACTTTAATAGTAAGACGACCACAATTTATTACATTTTGATGATTTTGTGGAGTGATTTATTGGAGGGGGTCTAGATTCTGTAGGGGTTTAAACGAGATTAAGTACAATATGTTGCCCCTTCAACTTCCCCAATCCCAATTTTAATTCGCTGTCTTTTAATCTACATAAAATATAGTAAAAACTAAACTGAAAACCATTCATCTTCCTCACCGTTAATTTACTTTTAAATTAAACAAGGCCATGTTGTCAACCTAACTTAATTCTACTCGACCATTACGCATAATAAATACGGATGCAAACCTATTTATTTATGTTGCCTTTTGACTTAAATGTCAGACAGCCTGAGCGTGGAATTGAAACCAAAGACCGAAGTCCTACTGCAGAGCCATACCAACATAGCCAAAAGGAAACATCCATAGACAGTGTTTAACGCGCACAGTCGCGCACGTATCGGGGCCCATTTGGCTTTCTGTCCTGTTTAACGACCATTTTCCAAATACAAAGTCAACTTAATTTGATCAAACAATTGTTATTTTTACGGCCTGTTAACAATGATGCGTTATTTGTACATCTTTTAATCTATGCTTAATGTTGCATTGTTATCTGCTTTATAATGTTAATAAATCGTCTAAGTGATTATGTATACAAGACTTGCATTTTTTGTGCCTGTTTTCTAATTTTTTTATCTTTTTTTTGTAACTTTTTTTCTTGTTTTTATTTTGCCCTTTAGAGTGCTAGAACTCCGTCTCGCAGAACAAGGATTGTGGGTACTGCCGCGGAGGCGGGTGGGATCACGGATGTCTCGGCCTATCGACCTGCAGTCAAACCCCAGCTTGCAAGAGAAGCTTCAAGCTGGGTGGAAGTGTAGGCCATGCTTGTCCTAGCTCATGCGAGGTTGGAGGGCGGCCGCAGCATTATGACCTCCAGGCAATTGAAATAGTTCAAAGGTTACGGTTCAATTTCTGCCTATACTTTTTATGTAACAATTAATTCTTTTATTCAGGGCAGCTATAACAAATCTTGGATGGAGTATTTAAATTCCAGGCAAATTTTACTTTCTGCATTGCATACCAAGGTGTATCTCCTTAATATTATTAAAAAAGTTTTAACAAGTCACAAACCGGTTTTTCTTTTGAGACTCATTCATATTTGTTTCCGTATTCATCCTACACCACTATTAGTTACTTCGGTTTTTTACAAGAAAACAGAGACTTATTTCCTTACACTATCCTAGTCATAGGTAGTAATTGATAACAAATGCGGAATGTTAAATGTTAAGAGGACGTGTCTAAAAGTCAAAACCTAGAAGGAACACAGACACCCTTTAACAGTAAGGGTCTAGGTGTAAAATTTTGTCAGTGAGAAGCTTGTAACAGGGTTCATGACATGTCCGTGTGTGCACCTTAACATCAATTAATAAAAAAAAAACGGCGAAAATAGAATACTCTCCAGCTGTCACAAACTGCACTGAATTGTCTTAAAACCCATCACCCTCTGGGGTCCTCTGGGGAATCTAACAGCACTCCACCAGGCTCTCTAGACTTTCTCCGTGCATGTATGAATAACCCAGACCCAGTGGGTGGGGTATTTCGTGAATGCCCATTGCCCACCAGTAAAAAATTTCTTTAAAAAATAACCTTGCATCGTTGTTTCGTGTAATCTCACTCTCAAAACAGATGCTCACGCTCAAAATAACACAACCTAACCTGCTGTCTGTAGAAAACAGTGTATCACAGTTAGAATTTTAGTTTCGAGATAATGATAGTTTAGGGCTTGTGATTGTTCACTATTTCTCCTTCTTATGTGGGAGGTTTGAATTTGATTTTTCTTGTTGCTGAAAAAATACTATACATGTCAATTTTTTGCATCTATGCTCTTCTGTGCCTTGAGAATTAAAGCTGCACCGATCCCATCTCCCAACTCCACAGCCCACTGCGCATGCGAAGCCATCCTTACTAAGAGCTTGCTCGAAGGCAAATGCATCTTTTGTTCTCAAGGCGATCTGTCGGTCGCCTATGCCTTCTCTCGTTCCCACTCGCGTTCATCCACGACTGCCTACTCTTCTCCATGCTTTTCTTCAATCCATCACCATGCGGCGCCACCATCATTCTTCTGCTTCTACGACGTTTTCAGTGGTTCCCGAGCTACTGGGCATTCACATTCGCCTACCCTTAGATCATCTAGCAACTGCTGCATCGGTATTCACCCTTTTACTGGATTCGTCCTGGGGACCCCCTCCTCGCTTCCACCCAATAGAAGAACAATTACAAAAAAGCTCCTACCTTAAAACTTCTCAATGCATGACATTTTATTTGCATGATCATTGCTCAAAAGTCCACTTTACGAGCTTTCTGCTCAGCAAACACATCAATCGCATAAACACGACGAACAAAAAGCAAAACGCCGCACGCATGCCCTCCCAATTCAGTTCATAATTTTAGTGTTGGAGCACTTAAAATCAAGCCAATGCACCGTTTGGAAGGCAAAAAAACTGAGATGAAGCTTTAGGCTTATGCGATAATCTAGCCCGAATGCTGCTCTGCTCTGCTCCGCCAATTCGTGGTGCAGCTAAATTAATTTTTGTGTGCGTTTTTTTATGTGGTGATTATTGGCGTTACCGTAAGTTCACGCGTATAACCCGCGCGTATACGACTTTTTTCTTAAAAAAGTCGGCCCTGCGGGTTATACGAGAGTGCGGGTTACACAAGAGTTTTTTTGCAGGCCAAAAAAATAAAAACTTGTTTCTCAATAAGCCCAAATGTTCACCTACTTACGCTGAAGTGACAAATCACATGAAAATCGAGTTGAATATAGGAATTACCCACTTTTTGCCATGCATCTTTTGTAATAATTCATGAAAACTTATTGGTCTTGTTTCAAGATTTCGATTGTTTTAATTGTTAATATCGAAATTGGAAACCAACTTGTAAGTAATAGCAGCCAATTTTGCTGTGCGTTCGAGCATAAGAGAATAGAAGAGCGCTTGGAGCGCCTAACAGCAAGGTGCTTTGGCGTGCGTTAGGAATGGTGTTTTTCACGGACGAACAGTAGTGCACTGCTGGTTATTTACGGTATCAATCGTTAAATGTGCTAAAAGATATTCAGTATAAAGGTTGCATACAGCACAAAAAAACAAAATTGCTTTTATTTTACCTTGGATAACAAGATAATAACCCACCTCCCAGATAACCCGCACCACTAAAAAATAAGGCAATTGTGTAAAAATACTCTCGTATAACCCGCACCCCCGTATCTACAAGTTTTCATCTACAAGTTTTCATCTACAAGTTTTAATGAAATTTGAACGACCTCACTAATGCATACTGTAACAGCCTGGGTTATCTGGGAGGCGGGTTATGCGCGTGAAATTACGGTATGTCTTTTTGTGCTTGTGGGTTTTTCGTTTAAATTCATCTGCAATTCTACTTCTGATTCTGTATTGTGCCGGGCCCTTGCAGGGCCCCTTGTAAGCCAGGGCCCGTGTTCAGCTGCACACCTTGTACACCCTGATGGCCCGCCCCTGGACACCGGTATTCGTCGAAGCCCGTCAAGCGACCATGGCATTCATCAGACTGAACTCCATCGCTCTACACGTCGAGCTGCAACAGCATTCGCATTCATGCATGGTCCGTCCTCTTCATTGCAACACAGCTGGGTCTGCAGAATTCACATTCGTCTGATGGGCTCCAAGCTACCATGGCATTCGTCCTCCTGATCTCCAATGCAACAGTCCATCAAACTCCAGCGGCATTCGCATTTGTCCACCGGCTGCTCTTCATTGCAAGTAACCTCCAAGGCTGACGGCATTTGCATTTGTCTGATGGCCTCTAAGCTACCGCGGTATTTGCCCTCCTGCCCTCTAATTCGTTCAACCAGCTCTAGCGGCATTCACATTCGTACACCGGCTACTCTTCATTGCAAGTAACCTCCTAGACCGACGGCATTCGCATTTGAATTCTTCTGTGCATCCTCCAAGCAACCTCAGCATTCGTCCAGCTTTATGGCATTGCTACACCAAGCCAAGACGGCATTCATTTCCACATTCATCCGCCGCCTGTTTCTCAGGCATCTCACCAACAGGGTCGACAGCATTCGCACTCGCATTCGTCTGAAGACCTTGGGGGGGGGGGGGGGGCAGCTCTTCCTACTTCAATCAAAAGAATAAAAAAAATGATGAGTCTTCAATCAACAATCTAGCATTCCTCACTCCCACTGCATCAAGCGATTCCCACTCGACTCACTGCTTCCAAGGTTGTCAGCGGTCTCACTGCTTCAGACAACGCAAGATTTAAGTCGTGCTGAATCACGTGGGATTAAACTCCAACCACCTTCCTGTGCGGCCCTTTAACCTTTCTAACCATCAATCCTATCAAGCTAGGAAGATCAGTCCTCCTTTCCCCCCCCCCCCCTCGTAACGGCAACCTTACCAACCCCTTCCACATCACCTTGCATTCATGCAGACACGACCATCAACATCAGCAATGGACAACCCAAAGTTTCTGGTCTACGAAGGAAGACCCCTTCTCTTCTCCGTCTATCGCTATCCAGGCCGCTATGACATCACTCCCCTCTTTCGCGGGGTCTTCACATTTTAAGCCCAACCACAAGTCCCTGGGACCTCTGTGAGCCGAGCTATTCAAAGAAAACCACGTTAGGACGGATGTTAACCGTCACCATTTGGCCATCGAAAAACGGTCGGGGCTCAAAAACTGGTCGTGTACACCTCCGTCACCTAGAATGACCTTGAACTTCATGGGCCCACAGTTTTCCCACGGCCGTGATCTGCTTCTTTGGCTATTGCTGCCAGCGCACTTTTTCACGCCTCCAGTCGGACAACAACAATCGACGATTCTCTTGTTTTCAACCATCGTCTACGAGTTCCTCGGATGAAATGGCGAGGACCCGAGATGGCAGGTCACCAACCTTCACCAAATCCAACCTCTGGCTTTCAACAAAGAAAAACCAGTAATTTCGGACCCAGGAACTTGATCTTGCCCCATCATGAACGTGCACGGGAGGATTGACATTCTCAAGGTGTGCCAAAGTCATCGCAAATGTGAGTACTAGAACAGACCTTGTCCTTTATGCATCCAGATCTCACCACCTACTTGGCTAAAGATCATCAAACTCCAGATATCAGCCAAATTGCGTTCAAAACAAGCAACAAAATGAAGAGCCAAGCTGTTACTAATCAGCAGTCCTTACCCAGCAGTAAAGAAGCCCCGAAAAAAAATGTCTAAACCTACACCACCGACTCCTCGCATTTCTCCTTCGAGTTCCCCTTACCAGAAACGAGGGTTGTCACCAAGGGAATGCCTCCCAAGCTCAACGATTACATCATCATTGAAATATGAGTCGTCAATGGTCAAGAAGCCACCAGGGCTATCAATGCCAACATTACGGGAATTGAACGAACATTCCACAGTCCCAAATGTTCAATCTCAAACCCCACCGTAGTGCATCACACGTTACCTGTGGCAACAACCAACTCAAGTTTCGACATCCATCTAACGGGAACCAGTCTACTTCCTCCTCTGCACAGCTCATTGGAAGCAAACCCCTTCAATCTGCACCAAGACCTCAAGACTCAACACCTTCCACCATCAACCTTGAAGCTAAAAAAAAATCAGCAGCTCAAATCGACCCTTCTGCAGCCATTCTTCCTGGCCATGCTATGCAACCACCTAAGGAGAACCACACGATTTTGCCCGATGCATCTCTTTTACCTCAAGCATCCCCCCTCTCCTCAAGCCGAGGAAGCCCAAATTCCTCCTCAGCAATTATACAGGCTGGATGAAGACGATATCACCAACAACTACGAACATGATGTTATACCCCACTTCTCACCTTTGATGATAATGAAAGATCTCCGTCTTTCTCCACCCGACTTCCAAACTTTGATCTCCAACTACGCTAAACTAGAGATGGAATTTGCTAAGCAACAAAACATTGCAATCAATGCGTGCATCTCTATCGAAAATTCTACATACCGCAAGGGAATCATTTCAAGCCTAACTCCCAAGCAGCGAAACGGGCGTAGCCTGGAACATAGAAGTGATCTAGTTTACAACAAACCCAAAACCATCTTACCATGGGGAGCTACACTTTGAGCATCCATTACAGCGCCAATCTGTGCTCTGTGATCCTTGAATTTGCCACCCACCTTATGACTTATTAAAGCCCATTACAGAGCACATACCACCAGTGTTTCCTTTTAGGGACCTTCCAGTTGACCCACCAAGAGTTCAACCCCAGATCTTAACCTTGAGAAAGAAACAAGAGACAATCAATTTGTCGCTTCATGGTATGCCATGGCCCACGCTTGCCCTTCTGAACATTTTTGCAGTTTCAACATATTGCAGTTTGATAATAATCACCTAACTCAACCTAATCTGGAGGCACTTCAACCCTACACATCAAACAATACCTTAAATCTTCCATGCATCAAATGCAGACTAGAGCCAAATACCACACCTACGGTTTCCACCAAAGGTCTCAAATTCAATAAATGGTCACTTTTCCACCCTACAATCCCGCCACTCGGATCGCCGGGAAAGAAACCATTCCTTTTCTTTCTGACCCACCTCACCACACTTCGTAATTGGCATTACTTTTCACTACAATAAACTGCTTGTTTTCGACAACCTTTCTCATTCAACCATGTGAACCTTCATCAGGACGATATCCAACAGTGTGTTGACTCCAAAATCATTCACCGGAATTAAAAAAAAAAAAAACCGAAAAGACCCCGTCGACAAGCGAATTCTTCCTTTCCCAGCAACAACTCCCAAAGTGTAAGTACATAATCTCGAAAATAACTGATATCCTTCTTTTGACTAATCCCAAGACTTGGATCAACATCAACCATCTCTGCAAATCAATTCAATTCAAACACAACAAACCCACAATCCAAAACTAAGATCAAGTCATGTTCATGAAACAAGCCAAACAAGACGGATCAACATCAAGCCGCTGCCAGATGACATCATCCATCAAGACCACATCAAAGGTAAATACTTCGTCATTTCTTAACGAATTTAGACATGTGTGACACCTGTCTCCCCTCCCCCCCCCCCCCGAAAAAAAAAAACAGCAAGAAAAACGGAGAACCCTATCTCACAATCGTAGGGAACTCGTTCATTACATGCCCGCTGACAATTCTAACAGGGTCAACTGTCATTGCAAAAAATTGACAGGTATAGTGTTTGTCCAGCAACAAGAAACGTAAATTTGCCGGCCCCCATGAAGGACGGCTGAAATTTGTTTCGTTGCTAAAGAAAAATACTACACGAACCCACCCTACCTCCCCTCTTGAGTCACCTCCTGACAGATCAAAGATAGATTTGCCTTCGAGCAAGCTCTTAAGTAAGGAGGGCAGTGGGTTGTGTAGCTGGGATGGATCGGCACAGCTTTAATTCTCAAGGGACAGAGAGCATAAATGCAAAAAAATTGACACTTGTAGTATTTTTCTTTAGCAAAAGAAACAAATTTCAGCCGGCCTTCATGGGGACCGGCAAATTTACGTTTTCATTTTTTTTTTAATAGTCCGAGGTGGAATGGATAGGTTACTAAAACAATTTTTGATTTTGGTCGAATGTATTAAAATTTAAAAATGTCTAGATTCATACTCTGGAACGTAGCTAACGACATTAGTTACGTACGGAGGAAAATATGCAAAATTCCAGACAGGCAAGAACGATGTAACAATTCTTGGCGAATTTTCGATAGTCAATTTGCTGTTGGTGGAGAAAACTAGCCGACTATCATCTTCAGGCACGTAATAAAACTCCAAACACTACCACCTATTTACAGTCCATGTGAATTCGAAATTGGCGTTAACTTGGCCTCCGATATTTACAAGGTATATACAATGAAGGTGTGCGACGCTCATGCACTGCCTAGAGGAGCCCAATGTTTGCCTCACATCTTCTCTCAGATCAAGCTGCATAAAGAAGGTAAACCCCTGCTCCTCGTTATTTCCGCGAAGGGGGGAATATGCCAACGGTTTGATTGGTTTGTGAACGAGCGCCTCAAGAAGTATGTGTTGTCTTCTTGCCGGTTGCGCCACACCGAAGAATTAATTGAGGAGATTAAGGAACTGAGACTTGACGAAGATGACATTTTGGTGTCCCTGGATGTGCAGCAACTGTTCCCCAGTTTGTCCCATAAATTGATCCTGAAGATGTTGGAACTTTCGGCTAAGAAGTTTAAGATCCCCAAGAAAAGTTCTTTGAAAGATCGTGCTTTGGTTAAAGTGCTACTTTCCTCTATTTATGTCGAGTTTAAGGGAACGACATTCTGGCAAGTAAAGGGTGCCCCGATGGGGTACTCGAGCTCGCCTAATATAGCGGAGATTGTCCAACAACACGTGGATGCCTTTGCCAGAGAGTCTTTCCCGGAGATTCGGTTATGGAGAAGATTCGTAGACGGTGTAGCATCATCCATGATAAAAGGCCATGTCGAGAATGTGGTGCGGGTGTTGAACTGCTGGAACGACGACATCAATTTTACATTTGAGAAAGAGAAGGATAGAAAACTACCTTTTTTGGATGTGGAACTTACCCGTGAATGTGGAGGATCTGTCACGTACTGTCCTTATAGAAAGCCCCTGTCCTCTGGCAGAGTTATCCCTTTTGATTCGCGTCACCCGGTGGGACAGTTGCAGCAGGCGAGTTCACCAGGATTTTAAGACATTCTAGTTCGCAAGAAGTGGCACGTCCTTTCCTTCAAGAAGCGAAAGGCAGGTTCATACTCATTAGCTACCCCCCCCCCCCCAAGTGCCTCGACAGGTTGATGCAGCAGGCGTTGCAGAAAAGGGATGAGAACAGAGGAGATGATACGGACGGAGAGGCTGAGCATAGACCTAGGGTAGGTCTTACCTACCTTCAGGGAGTGACTGATAAGATCCAGAAGATACTCAGACATAACGGCTCTGTCTCCTATGTGAAAAAAGGAGAAGGCCTCAAAGAACCGCTCCTGCCAAAAGCAATGCGTAAAGAAGAAGGTGGTAGAAAGAAGAAATAGGAGGAGGATGAGGAAAGACTGCAAAAAATAGTGAAAACGAGAGAAGGAGTGTATCGTGTTCCATGTGCTGACTGCGATGCCGTCTATATTGGAGAGACACGTAAGGGCACGAGTAAAACAACATATGAGTGATACCAGGAACCAGAAAGATACAAACGGCATCGCTGTACACCAGATGGACACCTCACACCACATCAATTGGGAAGGAACTGAAACGTTGCTCATT
>JAHWFP010272601.1:14385-31115 GCA_023313725.1 Lithobius niger
TCGCCAAGGACTCCAGGGCACTCATGGATTCGCTAAAGATAATGAAATGCGTGCCCTGAAGGTCAACGATCCATTCCACCGCCAAATCGAGAGCCAAAAGCTCTACAGAACACACGGAATAGCCTGATGGAAGGCGATGGGGCAACCGTTACTCCCTTACACACACAAGCACACGCTATGCCAACGTCTGACTTCAACCCATCAGTAAACAGGTGCTGATAACCGGCGTACTGAGAACACAGCCGCTGGAACTCCTTTAAGTACCTTGCTAGTAGAGTGGAACCCTTCGGGAAGGACGCCAGAGCGAAAATGAAACTGCCACTTAGGACAAGCCAATGGGCAACTGGCATCCCCCCAAGCCTCAAGATGCTGGGTATTTCAAAGCCTATTTTCTGACAGGACTGCTGGAGCCTATCGCGGAAATCACCATTACCCACCCTGCGCCTACCGACTCGCAAGTCTGGCCCAAAACCCATGGACCAAGCAGGACTGGATTGCACAGCACGCAATCGTACAGCATATTGAATGACAAGCTGTCGCCGACGAATGGCCAAAGGTGGCTCCGATGCTTCAGCATAGAGGCTAACCACTGGAGACGTTCGAAATGCCCCAGTCGCCAGACGCAGGCACTATGATGAACAGTGTTCAACATCTGGAGAGTCAAGTCACTAGCCGAACCATAGACCATGCACACATAATCTAGTTTGCTGCGGACAAGGGCTCGGTAGAGGCACATGACAGTGCGATCGGCACTCCATGAAGTGCCCGACAGAACCCGCAAGATGTTAAGCACCCGCAAAGCCTTGCCTTTAAGTTGATGCAAGTGTGGAAGCCAAGATAACCTGGAATCGACCACCAGACCCAGGAAACGTGCCTGTGGGACAACAGGAATTTGTGCCTGCTTCAAGTACAGGCAAGGATCTGGGTGCAGTGTTCGTTGGCAGCAAAAGTGGACGCACACAGTCTTGTCCGGAGAAAACCGGAAACCATTACTGACCGCCGAGGTCAGGACTTTCTTAATTGCCAGCTGTAGCTGCCGCTCGCAGATCTGCATGCGAGCTGCCCGAAAGTGCAGACTGGGTAACAGCAGCTTGCTGAGCAATGGGGTTGATCCCTATAGCAAACAAGATGACACTAAGAACACCTCCTTGAGGCACACCATTCTCCAAGACAAATGGGCGGGAAAGAGTCGCCCTGACACCAACGCGAAAAGAACGGCCTGAGAGGAAAGCAGAAAGGAACCGTGGCATCCGTCCCCTCCTGCCTTATAGTATTTGGATTTCAAATAATTCGCAAAAGGAACGTATCCACGCCTTAAACAAAGATGATCCCAATCAACACATTCAGTTATGTGAGGAATTCCTAGATTTCAAATAAGAATAAAGCAAAAACAAAAGCGCATGTGGAACCGGGGGGGGGGGGAGGGTGAGGACTTTGCCATGGTCCCCCGTCCCATTGCCAGGCCAGATAGGCTAACCTCTAGAAGGCTGACGTTTGAGATTTTGTTTCAAACCAGTTATAACGTAAGTTAAGCCCATCATTAAGACAAAGAAAGATGTTCCAGGTGATGAATCACGAACAAAGGTGCTCGAACTGTCCTCCTCGAGCAACGATACACTCACCACATCTGAGCATATTCTACCGCGTAAGCCAGGTGTAAATTTCTCAAATGCAGCAGTAATGAGAACCTGCAGTATTGCAATATCCCGGGCTGGTTGAATGTACACCAAATCCCGTACTATTCCCTACACACTTAGGCATAGGCATCAGATCGCACAAATGCGCGGGCAATTCCATCGCACCTCTTCTACCAATCCTGCTGTTGGGAAATTGGTCATCAAGAAGGTTTCACACCTGTGTTGCATAGTGTGGTGATGCACCATCTTGTTGGAAAATAATATCTGTGGGACACTTTTCCCGTACAGCTGGCTGAATCCTGTCTTCTAGCAGTTGACAATATACTGCACCATTGATTGCTCCATCAAGGAAGAATGGTTCAATAACCCCACTCCCAGCCCATATACCTTCCCAAACATTGATGCCAGGTGACGGCGTGAATGCCGCCATAGTGACGTGTGGGTTGTCATCACTGTAAAATACGCAGTTGTGACGATTAACTCTGCCATTCAGATGAAACTTGGCTTCATCGGAGTATAATATCTGTTCCACGTTCTGTGGAGCATCTGCAAGGAAATCTAGAAATTTCTCGCAGAACTGAATGCGTCGATCGGGATCATCTTCGTTTAAGGCGTGGATACACTGTGGACGGTACACCTTCAAGCCTACGTCGTTAATCAGCCTATTAACTGAAAACAGTGACACACCCGTTTGCCGTTCCAAGTGACGCCGGGACGTCGTTGATTCATCAAGCAACACGTGGTTGATCTCGGCGGCATTTTCAATCGTTCGTGCCGTTCGTTTACAGCCAGAATGGCCCTTATGTTGATTTTCCACAGAACTTCTGGTTTCAAATTTCTCCACCAAATGTGCCACTGTAGACCGGCATGAAGGTAGGTGAATATACGTAGCCTGCCAGCTCACCAAAACGTCTGATATCATATCGTTTTAGTAACACCATTTAATAATATTGATACGTTGGTGTAGGTTCATGCGTGGCATGTCGTTATGAAATACAAAAGAACGAGTGGTTGGCTATCGAACGAAGCGAATACAAAAATAACAAACTGTATTGAATGATGCGTATCAGGTTGTGTGCACCTAACTACTGCCACGTCCACCAACAAGGGTTGCCACATGCGTTTTTTTTCTTTTGCGTTAGTATTTGGAATCCAAATACTGTAAACGCCTTTATTTTAGCTATTTTGCTTGATGGCCAGTTAAACATTTTTTTCTTCTTTTTACTAGAAAACCTAATTATGAGGTTTTTTTGTTTGTTTTGTTCCCCCCCCCCCCCCCCCCACCAAGAAGGGTTGCCACATGCGTATTTTCCTTTTGTTTTTTTATTTGGAATCCAAATACTGTAAGAGCCTTTATTTTAGCTATTTTGCTTGATGGCCAATTAAATGTTTTTTTTCCTTGTACTTGAAATCTAATTATGGGCTTTTATTGTTTGTTTTGGTCCCCCCCCCCCCCCCAACCAACCAGTGCTGTCACATGCTTTTGTTACCTTTTGCGTTCTTATTTGAAACGCAAATAAAGCTTTCTTTACTGAGGTCAGGGATAAGGGTTATAGTGACGGGGAATGGTTGTTGGACTTAGACAAATTCGACTTGTAGCGGTTTTTTTAAACACCCTGTATTACAATACATTCTACCCCGCAACTGATGTTAACTTAGTCAGTTGAAAAACGATTTATTTATTTATTTTCCATTATTTTAAATAAATAAAATTACATGTCTATTCTACAATACGCAATTCTGAATTTAGCAATGTTTGATCTTGATAGCACACTCCAGCTATTTCACTTAAGGAAATTATAGGAAAATGGCAGCCATTGGAATGTGACTTTTTACTCACCCCTCTGTATCTAGACACACGCTAGTGTGTCGCCGCCAAGTAACAGTAGATCATCCCATTGTAGACATCCGATTGTTAAAAAATTGATTGTTAATGATAAAAAGGCGGCTTACTAGCAGACATGTGTCTGTTAACTGTAAGCTTCTGAAAGCTTATTTTGGCATGTTGAGAATAAATCCCAATGCAACAGAAATGTTTCAAATTGTGGAAAATGTAAGGGAACGGGTCAGACATTAAGAAAACCAAAATTTAAATAATGAGTGTCCACCAATCATAGAGAAAAAGATGCGTCAACAACGTTGTTTTTATGTTACAGCTAGCCATCTAGCTAGCTAGCTAATAAGATTTTTCCCACGTTAAATCCCATAGCCTTTTTGCTAATGGCTAGCGCAAAATTGAGAAGGCCTGCGTACCTGAACTTTTGAACACACGGATGCATGGTGATCTGAGGATGGTCCTTTTGTTGGTTTGGGGGTTGTAGGGGTCAGGACAAATGCGTGGGAGGGTTTCGAAATTTTCCACCGAAGAATTTAAATTTCGTTTCTTTTCTAAGTTGCAACCAAAGATTTTAAGCAACAATGGCTTGAACAATCAAGACTGGTCCTTAGATTTATTGTAAAAGCCTGGACGAACTAAAACTGAACTGTAACGAAGGACAAAATAAAGAAACATTAACGTTGCCGTGGATTGCGTAAGAATAAAGGGATGCACGTTAGATGATGGTTACGCAACAATACGAGCATACACGAGCTTTTTTGTTTAATAACCCAAAAATAAAATACGCACGGTTCTGCTGTTTTAGTAACAGCGACCTTCGGGGGTTTCTGCATCACTATATGTGAACGAAATCTTGAAAAATTAAGGGGAAGGTGCAAGGATAAACAAAATAACTGAAGGGGATGCGCTGATTGAGTGAGCGAAGCGAACGAAATCAGCGATTGTTATCCAGTGTCTGTAAAAATGGGATTAAAGCATCTTAAACAGACGGTGTAACCTTATGTACGTTCACAGTCCTATGAAAGTTGTGATATCCACCCAAAACCAAAACTGGTAGAAAAAACCGCCAGGTTTCCAAAATCGGTCGGCCTTTGTAGGTAGTGATACCATTCAACCAGGGAAAGGCCGCCAAGGTTAATCGCACCGAATAATGCTTTGGACGTTAAATGAAAACTTGAAGATTGCTACCGCTAGTAGTAATCTTCTAATTTTCGTTTAACTATCGAACTATTAGTATGTGCGATTAACTTGACTAATAGGATTAACCTTGGTGGCCTTTCCCTGGTGGAATGATATCACTACCTTCAAAGGCCGACCGTTTTTGGAAACTTGGCGGGTTTTTCTACCAGTTTTGGTTTTGGGTGGATGTATTGTATATTAACATCACCAATTCAACATCAATCCGTATGATAAATGTCGCAATACAGCATTTTTACAGTAAAACGTCGTACTTGGAACTTTGTAATTCCAAGCTGTCATTTTCCACTCATCCTAAACAAACGTATGAAACAAAACTTCGTAACTTTTATAGAGTCCTGGCTGTTTGCTGGACGTGTTGAAAATAAAGCTTTGATGGCGAAAGCATCAATACATACAAAACATATCTTCTGTGAAAAGTCTGTGTTTTAATTTATCGCGAATTTCTCCATGTATTCAGACATGTTGGCTTGCATCAGAAAGACTTTACTGTCCAACACGGAATCGCTTTACTTTTTATTTATTTTTTATTTTTGAAAAAAAAAGCCAAACTTGCTGTGAAGAATACTCATACGCACCACTTCGGCCTAAACGACAATTTTTAAACAAAACTACGTCATTAAAAAAAAACGTAATAAAATCAGTACGTAAAGATAAAAACGAGAAGCGCCATTTTAGCAGCTAAAATTCTCTCTTTATTTGTTCCTGTTGCTTTTGTTGCATGTTTTTAATGGTGTAGTTTTTCTTACTCTTATTTGGAAACGATTTTGTCCTTTAAACCGAAGCATTGCATATTATATAAATGCTTGACAACACGTGTTGCTTTTTTGTTGTATTGCAATCGTATTTGTGTGTTTTTTTTTTAATCAATTGCATTTTTTTGTCAATTAATTTGCACTTCCTATCTGGTAACATTGTTTCTAATTTCACTGCATTAATCTTCATAAATTTCAATAGTAGGGTATTATAGGTAAACCATTGCAATGTGCTTTGCTTAAAGCTCCATGTCTCTGATTATTTAGTAATGCTTTGTGCCATAACACAGAATAATTCATTTAGTGTGGTGTGTGCAACAAATAATTTATTTATTTTTTAAATATTTTGTATTTTTTTTGTTGAGATCTCACCATTTACCTTCGATAGCATCTCGGCGCTAATAAAAATTGACTTGGCATTGATGAAAATATAATTTACCTTTTTGTGAATGACACGGAAACGGATGTGCCAGATTCCGTATTGCACCAGCTGCAAAGTCCGTAATAGGGTAGGGGAGTGGTGGGGTGGGGTAAGTAGAGTAAAATGACCCTGCGTTTTATGATCAGCAATTAGCACCACATTTTTTCCTGTAAACATGATTGTATGCACAAGATTTGAAAAAAATAGTAATTAAATATAATGGCCGCCATTTTAGTTCGTATTAATGTTAATATCTCAGCACCCTCTAATGCGATTTTCAATATTTTTTTGTCTGAAAGGCTTCAATTATTAGGCTACTACATTATTTCCTGTAAACATGATCGTTTGCACATATTTGAAAAAAAACACTAATTAAATATAATGGCCACCATGTTGGTTTCTATTAAATAAATACAGAAGCAAACCTATTTACATTGCCTTTTGAACTTAAATGTTAGACTACCTGAGCGGGGAATCGAACCCACGACATTTGAAACCAAACGCCGTGGTCCTACTGCTGAGCCATGCTGACACGGCCAAAAGGATACGTCCATAGGCAGCACTTAACACGTGCATAACATGTTAATATCATAGCTCCCTCCAATGCGATTTTCAATTTTTTTTCGTCTGAAAGGCCTTGATTAGCACTACATTTTCCCCAGTAAACATGATCGTTTGTACAATATTTGAAAAAACACATTTCTTAAATAAAATTGTCTTTTACTTTTAACATTTTTTATTGGTGGTTATACATTTTGTTATACGGACAGCAGTTAGTTAAATTGAGTGTCACGGAAATAATATAATACTGTTTCAGGTCAGACAAATACTGGAGACAACTTTGTGTGCCCAGGAAAACATAATGCAAAATCACTTGTTGGTGCTGGATACAAAAGTCTTGCTTGGTCCTGGTGTCTAATGCCCACCACCTTCATCAAAACTCTTAATGTTCATACTTAAAGTTAGTGCATTTAATCTGCCAAACTCGTCTTAGATTGTCACCAAAACGTTTGTATCCAGCACCAACCAGTGATTTTGCTTTGTGTTTTACGGGGCACACAAGGTCGTCTCCTGTATTTATCTGATAGATACAACATTTCATCCAATCTGTTAAGACAGGTGCAGGTGGACATACAGGTTCATCCAGTCGGAGGTGCTTTGTAGCCATCTTTATTAGTGATCATTCATCACATCATACCTGAAACAATGTTATATTACTTCTGTGACACTCAGTTTTCCTAAATGGTGTCCGGTCCGTATAAAAACATGTATAACAATTAATAAAAAATGTTAAAAGTAAAGAAAATAATACCTAATGTTTTTTTTTTGTCAAACATTGTGCAAACCATCATGTTTACAGGAAAAACATGTAGTGCTGATTATTATAATTAATTATATTTAGTTACCGTTTTTTCAAATATTGTGGAAACGATCATGTTTACGGCAAAAAGATGAAGTGCTAATCATTATTATTAATTTATAATAATTACAGTTTTTTTCAAGTGTAATGCAAACGATCATGTTTACAGGAAAAATATAGTAATAATTTAGGCCTTTCAGACAACAACAAAATATTGAAATCGCATTAGCGGGAGCTGAGATACTAACGTTAATACAAACTAAGATGGCGGCCATTATGTTTAATTACTGTTTTTTTTTTCAAATATTGTGCAAACAATCATGTTTACAGGAAAAAATGTGGTGCTAATTGAGTCCTTTTAGACAAAAAAAAAATTGAACATCGCATTAAAGGGAGCCGAGGTATTAATATTAATGCCCGCCATCTTGGTGTTGTACATGGGTTAGGAGATGGCTCCCTATCCTAAAAACTTTGTCTTGTTATGAAGTACAAGCATGCAAAGTGGGACTTTGCAATCATAAAATGCAGGGTTCCTCCATATATTGCGACGTACCTACTCCACTATAAATCCTCGGATTCCTTTAAAGGGAAACGAGGTTAAACCTGGCAACCTCGTCCAATGTCGTTAAGCTTTTGTCTCGGTAAGTTTCGTGTATAGTTCTGGAATTTCCCGAACTGCTGAAATTTATGTATTTTGCAATGCTGATTCAACAGGTTTTTAGAAGATAACTTCATAACAGAATCGAAAGGGGAGATGGCAAAACATTAAAAGTGCACGTTTATGTTTACACATTTGAAACCATCTGATAATATTTAGGCGTAGTAAGTTCTATTGGATTAGTATTATACACAGAGTTGCAAATTAGTAGCTTTCTTAAAAGGAAATATTGTGAAGGGGTTAGGGTTATATGTTTCGTTGCAAAGGTCAGGTAGAGAATAAATCCTGAGTCGTCTTCTGTAATTAATTCTAGTAGTTGGGATGCCGACTATTTTTTGTGCTTTCTGGTATTTAGATTCTTAGATTTTTATTTTCTATCGTTGTATTGCAGAAGTAGTACCACAAGAGCCTACTTTAATATTGATAAATTTTCTCCATTAAGAGTTGCATATCAAAGTGAAAAAAATAAACCGAATGCCTTAGCGAGGTGTTTTTTATCAGCTTGGAAATGCAATAAGTGATTGAGAAAAAAATGATCTATTCTTAAACTAGTCTTGAGTGTAGTATAGTACAGCGACAGTAAGGGAATTCCCTCGCTGGCTACGAGACTAGCAACCACAGCCGAGCTAGCTGCAACGGACACTTGCACTTGCGAACATTAGCATAGTTTTGTCAAGCCAATCAGTGTCGGATTGTCCCGCTCGGGAACCCGGCGATTCCTGGGAGGCCCTAACTAGAGGAGGGCCTTGTTAATTTCTTTTTTAATTTTAAATTTATTCGTATTCAAATTCATACTAATAATTGAATCTAAGTTGCAGGAAAAGTTTCAAATTCACGCGGCTTTATTTAGTATTAGCTAGCCTAGCTTACAGGGCTCCTCCTCCACCACCACCACCACCACCGTCACACACGCACTAAGGCCGACTAAGGCCCTTGTTTCAAAGAAACTTTAAAAAATGTCAAACGATTTCCTACGAAATTTTATCTCTCAATGGCAGGAAAACTTTTCAAATTCCTACTGATGTCTTTAAAATACTCGAGTATACAGGGCTCATCCCCGGACATCTCCCCGTCCCCCACGTACACTACAGGTGGCTCTTGTTTCAAAGAAACTAATTTAAAAAAAAATTGAAATGGATTCCCATAAAAATTTCATCTTTAGGCTAATGTGCAGGAAAATGCTTCAAATTCACGCCGATTTCCTAAAAAATACACTACCTTGAGGCGCTCCCCAAGTCCCCCCGGGACAAAGCGCCCCAAAGCCCCTACAGTACATCCCCGGGGAGGCCCGACTCAAGCCAATGCTGTGAGAGCGGATTTCGTGGACCACTCATTTTGAGTGGAATTTTGTTGGCAGTGGCAGCAGTTTTCATCAAGTGGAATGTTTCTTTTCCGATTTGGTAACCTTAAACTATTCTAAAACTATTGCCACTATTTTTAATGCTGGTTGCGCATAGTATATTAACTTATGTTTCCTTTGTATCTAATTTTAATGAAATAGAGTGCGTGCAGCGAAATTGTGTATGGTATTTGTTTGTTTCAAAGTTGGGATTAATCGCAGTAACTATTCGTAAGAAGTGCTATCCAAAATATTTCAAATACCAGCAATTTCCAAAATCTTCAAGCCTAAATTTGTTATACAATTTATTACATAATAGAGTTTGTTGCAATGAACCTTTAAGAAAACTTTCACATCCCTTCTGTTGCTACTAAGGAAACAAAAACTGTTAGAACTGAAAAAAAAACGACTTTGAAATTTTTCTCTTACCCGACCTTTGCAACGAAACGTAACTTAATCCATTTAAGACGTTTTCTAGCTGGAAAGCAAACACTTTCAAAAAATGGTTAAGTATTATGCCTAAATATTATGGGGAAGTTTAATGTGTGAACATAAATATGGAATTCAGTAATTTTACCACCTCCCCTTTTGAATTTGTTGGAGGCTACCTTCTAACAATCTGTTGAATTAATATTGTAAAATAAATAAATAAATTTCAGCAATTCGAGAAATAAACTAAATTTATGGAGACAGACGAGATAACAGCTTAATGATATTAGACGAGATTCAAAAATTGAGGTGACACCGAGATTATTCCAAGTTTAATCTCCTTTCATTTTCCAAGGAATCCAAGGATTTCTGGTCTGTTCAGCAGAGCACAACGCGTGTTGGGTAAAAGTTTCAACGGTTTCGAAGTTCATTATGACAAGAATAATTGCAAGAATTATAATTGCCCTGCTGCAATTATACAGCGGTGCTTTGTATCAGGGAACTTGAAAATCAAACTTTGGGCTTTAGAAGTATTTGTCCGCCCACTTGTTGAGTATGCGAGCCAGGTTTGGACGCCCAGTCTCTTGAAAGACATTGACCAAATTGAGTCTGTACAGAGGCTTTTTACAAAGACTCTGACCGGTTTGAATAAACTCTCTTGTTGCCAACGTCTTCGGTTACTTAGGCTTGACTCACTTGAGCTGAGAATATTAAAGGCAGACTTGGACATGTAAGATTGTCCACGGCTTACTCTCACAAGATCTGCCGCTATTTGAATTCAGTACCTGCATTCGTACCAGGGGCAACTGCCTCAATCGTGACCCCCAAATTTAGACACTTAACTGTAGAAAGTCTTTCTTTTCCCTAGGGTGGTGCCAGTGTGGAATTAGTGACTGCATTGTCTCGGCTTCCGGTAAATGTGTTTAAGAGACTGGTTAGTGAACTGCAGCCTTAAGGCCGTTCTGTTGCGACCAAAACACTGTCCGAGTTTATTTTTTTGTTGTTGTTCTGAATTTTGTGACTAGGGTGCCCTCATCCTTTTTCTTTTGTTGTTTTAAGTATGTTTTCATCCATCTTTGTATGCAGCGGGGAGCTGGTGGTATCAATTTGGTATCCGTCCCTATCGCATTGCTGCTTATATGTAGCAATAAAGTTTATTATTATTATAAGTCAGTAAAAGCAAGGAATATGCTTTTTTTTAAACTTATTTATTGTTCATAAAATGCATGAAACTTTGGAGTTGCAGCATCTGAATACAAAAGTGTACAATTTTTGTTGGAATAATATGTCGTTGAATAAGAACTTACAGAATACATTTCTTACATCCTGTACAAATCATTTTTCTAGCCATCCAAACACAATAATTTTTCATTGAAAATTACTGATACAAGCAGAATGAATCGTAGGTCGGTATTTTTTCATAAGTTTCCCTAAAGCATAGTCAGTTGTAACAGAAACTAATGATGCAATATAGCAATTTGAAAGATAAGCCGCCTCGTCGCAGTTTTGAAAGCGACGGAAAATCTCAAATCATGGAATTTTTGTTTGTTTTGGGAATCTATCTATATGTAAACAATAAATTTATATGTATACAATCTACGTATATGTATGCTAATTGTTGAGCAGGTTTATGAGGGTTTATTATTGGACGACATGCTAGGGAAAAATTCTAGTTCCGCCAATCGCACGCAGAGGTCACCAGGGTTCCTCCTCATGATTTGCTGATCAGTCAGTGTTCTAGGAAGATTAATTTTGCCTTCCTAGGTCCTTAGTAAATAGTAATAGTAGAGTGGTTATAGTGAATACCTTTTACAAGAAATCGACGCTGTGGAAGCTGTTCAGAGACGCTTCACTAAGTGCCTCCCAGGTTTGTGACTTTCCTTATAGGATGCACCTTCAGAGACTAGGTCTAGAGTTATTAGAGTTGCGTAGATTGAGGTTTGATCTTGTTTTGGTTTTTCGAATTTTGCATAACCTCGTCGATGTTGACTTTCCGTTCTTTGATTTTGCCCATGGCTTAAATGTAACTAGGGACCATAATAATGGTAATTAACTGTTCCAGTGTTCCGCACTGATTGCTGTAGGCATTTTTTTTCCCTGTGTGCGTGGTCCCTGACTGGAATGCTCTTAATTGGGAAACTGTAAATGCTAGTTCTGTCCCATTGTTTTGTGGAATGCTTAGAAAGGAACCCCTCCATGTTTTCTTAGATGCCCGCGAATTATAGGCTTAATAACTCAAATATAGGCCTTATAACACAAAAAAGGTCTAATTGTGCATGGCTTCATCGAGCAGAATACTAACATATTACTTTTGTTGAATGAAAAATTGTCCTGATACAAACTATAGCCTCTATGCAACCCCTGACATAATTAAAATGATAAAGCTGACTGGCAGTCTGCATGTTTGAAATGTCATTGCATATTGTATATTGTCTATACCGTAAATTATAAATTGCACAGTGTGTACATCTTAAATTGTGCACTGTGTAAATTTATTTTCTTATTGCCCTGGAAAACATCTTAACCTGATAATTTTAGCATTACATTGATTCTCAATGTCATTTCTCTGGAGGTTTCTTGACTGCATGTAGCCACCTGCTTGCTCGCGGCGCAGTCCTCATTCAATTTCCTCCAGAGGTTGCCTCACGTCACCTCGCTTCTCGTTTCCCGACCTTTTGTTTGGAATTTGGGTTCTCCCAAGATGGCCGCTGCACCTGATGTCGATGCCGAACGAAAACTAGCTTTCACCTGAACCCCTTCCTCGGCAACCGATGGCTTCGACCCTCGCCCTTGCCACTCCTACCGATTGACGCCCTTTTTGGCAACACCCACCAAGAGGCGAAAATAAACGATCGTCGGGCTGCCGCATTACTTTAACCCCACCGATTTTGAACTCACCATTGGATCTTCGTCCAATTCGTCTCGAAGAGGCTGAAGTGGGACCTGCAGCAAAGTTGTCTTGCTCGTCCACACTGCCATCCGAAAGCATGAAAACGAAAACGATGCCGCCTCCATTTCGCACACCATTAACGCGCCGAGCTCACACTCAGGAGTATGTGGCTTCAAACGCCAGCCAAAAAAGACGAAAGTGCACATCTCTGCTTTCTTCTCGTACAACCATGAAGGTCAAGCCATCAGACCGAAAATGAAGACGAAAACTGTTCCGCCTCCACCTAGCACGCCATCAGCATGCCGAGCTCACGCTCGGGACTGTGTGCTTCAACCGCCAGCCAAAGTAGACAAAAACGAACATCTCTGCTTTCGTCTCATGCAACCATGAAGCTCAAGCCATCTGACCGAAAACGAAAACGTTTCCGCTTCCACCTCGCACGCCATCAGTACGCCAAGCTCACGCTCAGTACTGGGTAGCTTCTACCGCCAGCCAAGAAAGACGAAAACGCACATCCCAGCTTTCGTCTCATAGCAATCTTTAAGCTGAAGCCGTCGGACAAACACCTCGCCGCCTCTCGGCTACAATTGGGAGCAATCCACGACCCGAACCGTCCTTTCGTCTCTGAAGCGGACACACCTCACTGACGAAAATGGCGAGAACCCCACAACTCAAGACGGTAGGAGACACAGTCTCCGACTGCTCCTCTACAAGCCAATGTAGTCAAACGACGCTCCCGTCATAACCCAAGGCTTAAAGACAAGTTTCGACGCCGTCCGAAAGTCTCTTATGATTTTCGTTAATCTTCCTTTCGAATCAACTGCTTTCATACTGAAGAAGGCCAGACCCCTCCTGACCATCCAGATGTAGTCACTAGCAACTCACGATTGGACCTAAAGTTATGCACTGGGATTCCTCTAACCATCACTAGAAACGAAAACATTGTGGCTCCCTTCCTGTTGACTCCCGGGATCGACCCATCCTCCGAAAATGTTGGTCGCGATGCTCCGCCGTCCACCCACATTTCGGACGGCTCATCAAGCCTCAAAACACGTTTCGTGTTCCCCATCTGAAAACCCCTCCCAATGCAAGCCATCAATCAATGCTCTTTCACCGTTTGCGCTTTCCGAAAGCTTCTTTATCTCCACTCTTCGGACAACCAATCATCTCAACGAAGAAGGAAACCCTCTTCAACAACAAAAGGCCTGAATCAGTGCATGTTTTGTTCCAACAATTGAAACGATGACACCGTGGCTCCTTTCCCGTGCCTCCCGGGATTGATCCACCGTCCGGAAACTATGTTTATGACGACTCATCGTCTACCAACTTTCGGATCGTCTAGTAAGACCTTCTTTGACCCTCGTGGAAACATGGACCAAAACAAAGTTGCCAGCTTTGGTTAGTCCTGGTGACGGAATCGAAGACGCCGTGGCTCCTCTCTCGTCGCCTCCGGGATCAATCCACCGTCCTACAGCTCACAGGTCTCGACGACTCATCGTCCGACCACTTCAGATTACCTGCCATCTCGACGTAGTGAACAACCTTAGCCTTTCACACCACCACGAAGAGGGACGAATTTCCGACAATCCTTTCGCCCCGCCTTTGGAACCAAAAAAGACGGGGCCTCTTTCTACCCCCCACCCTCTTGCGCTACCCCCCCCCCCTCCCTTGCGATCGTTCCATCTTCCAACAAGTTGTGCGTAACAAGGTTTTCGTCCTCCATGCGCATCACCCGCCATCTCGTTGGTGAAGACTGCCCTAACTTGGCCCTTTCGGAAAGGCCATAAACGAAGAAAAGCTAACCTTCACCGAAACCAAAACAAGCCGCCCCTCTCGGATGATTATCTATCTCGAAAAGGAAAGAGCCTGACTCGCTCTTTCGGAAAGACGGAAAACTACCCAATCTTGGCCCTTTGGAAAGACCAGAAACCAAGACAAGCCAACCGGCACCCGAACTGGAAGAAAAGCCGCCCCTGTCGGATGACAATCCACCCTCAGGAGGAATTAGCCTCACTCTCTCTTTCGGAAAGGCAGAGAACATAACTGATCCTCATCAGTTCCTTTCGTTCCGCCACTGAAGGGAAAAACGACGTGGCTTTCTCCCCGTCACCTTCCAGGACCGACCCCCCCCCCCATAACTGGAGATTCGTCAACCACAACGACTGACCATTTGGCCCCTTTCGGATCTCCCCATGCAGAGAAAGGAAAACATACCAAGACAACTGGCTACCAACTCTTTCGTTCCTCCGTTGAATTGGGAAACATCATCTTCCCCCCTTGCAAAATAACGAAGAAGCTTTCATCGTTCCCTTCCCTCCGAATTTGCCTCAAAGCCTTTCATTCCTTCACAACTAAAAAAAAAACGAAAGCCGAATAAACGAAAACGAAGAATGAAAACCCCTTCCCAAGCCTCGTTCCGGCCGACTGCTTCAGTCCTTAACCAGGACCATGAACCGAGCGAATCACACCAATCCTCCAGTGGACCCTATTCATAAGCCCCTCGAAAGGCTCCCTTTCATCCTTTCCGAAAGGCCAACAAAACCGACCGATACCGCAGCACCTCTTCGGGCTCCCGGCTGCACATCTGGTCTTCTCCACGCAGCCAGCTGAAGACTGCAACAAACAAAGAACACCCCAATCCGAAGCTGAAGTAACGAAAGCTCGCACCACCAAGCCAAGCATCCCCAGTCCTGTCAGACCGACCAAGCTCACACGATCATAGAAACCAGCACAAACACGCATCCACTCCGAACCGCCGCAGCCACTACTCGTCACCAAGGAGCAGAAAGAAGCTCCTTTCAGAAAAGGAAGCAGTGACATCATTCGGCCCTCCTCCTTTCCAGTCGGCGCAAAACTTCGACACTTCCAACTAGCTTTGGCAAAAACTAACTCAAAACAAAGAAATTCTTTTGATTTACGAACATGCTTTTCGACCGACTTCCCTCTCAAGACCCCCTCTGGCGGCCTCCACACCATGGGACTTTGCACCAGTATCTGAAAGACCCGTGGTTCCCGGGGTCGATCCACCTTTCCAAAGCCGTCCTTTTGTATACTCTTCTTCAAGCAAAAAACGAAAGCCTTCCCCACCTTGCGTTCCTTGTCAGCACAGCCATCATTGTTTGCATCCAGCTTTTGCATTGAAGCTCTCTGATTGGTTGGACGTCAAACCAATTAGAAACTAAGGAAACTAATGTTCTGAATAAAGTGCAAAAATTTTAATTAAATTTTATGGGGGAAGCCTGCTGGCAACCCAGGGCTACCGTCAAGGTGGTGCCTGCCACCTAACTTTGACGAGGTCTCTTGATAACGCTAAAATTGTCAGGTTAAGATGTTTTCTAGGGCAATAAGAAAGCCCATTTTGCCGGCCCCCAGTCTGGCCGGCTAAAAATGGTTTCTTTTGCCAAGGAATACATACTTAACCAAATCCCGCCCTGCCTCCCCTCTCAAGTCACCGCCTGACTCATTGAGAGGAAAATAAATGACGAAAGCGTTCACGCTCTCGCTTTTATAGAGGAGGACTGCACCGCGCATGCGCATTGGAGCTTGCAAGCAGGTGGCTACATACAGTCAAGAAACCTCCAGGGAAATGACATTGAGGATCAAAGTCATGCTAAAATTATCAGGATAAGTATGTTTTCCTTGGCAAAAGAAACCATTTTTAGCTGACCAGGCTGGGGCCCCCGCCAAAATGGGCGTTTTCATGGTTAGAGACTTAACTGGTTACTAGCTATTATTAAACCCGTTGCCAAATTCTGACTGCTTGGTTTCGTGGTCGAACTTCGTCTGTTGACCTGCTAAACCTGAATGATTGAACAGTACCGCCTCCACCCCCAATAATCATTCGTGGGGTCCAACGTCCATCATTTTCCACAACCATAACCGGTCCTGTACCAACATCCCAAGCGTTGGAAAAAGTCTGAACTTGAAGCTTTGGTAAACTGTTGCTCTGTATCTCGTTGAACTGGGCTGCTTCTCCTCCAAGGACTCGAAAAAATAGACCTGCATATGTGGAGCTGATGTCCTTCCACGTCACCTGTGGCCAGATTGCAGATGGTGGCTGTTGTCCAGGCAATTGCGCGTACAAAAATCCCGACGGCACTGTGGAAAACAGAACAATATACTTTAGACAGCACACCCAAAATTCCCGCCTAACACAAAATAAACAACAATGTAGTGGATATGTAATAGTTATTGGTGAGAAACGAGC
>JAHWFP010272602.1:0-11438 GCA_023313725.1 Lithobius niger
TTATAATACAGAAACTAGAAATTGTAAACAGAAACTGCCAGACAGACAGATTGTTTAGACTTAGTTTTCACTTCTGTAGTGGCTGCCACAGAAAGTGTTTCTGTCAAAGCAGGTGTTTCTGATCATGGTCTGGTTAGTTTAGCCAAAAGTTTTCTGAAGATCTTTTTTTTTTTTTGTAGTCAACAAATGGCAGTGGCATCAGTTGAAGACATTCCTATGTTTTTAATACGTACAGTACTACAAAAACTTGCTAACGCAGGAAAAATTTAAAGTTGTCCGATTGGCCCCAAAAATATCATGTGCTCCATACCCAATGTTAGAAGGTCGGCACCAAGTCAAGTGATGGAGGCTCTCGGAAAGAAAATTAAACAAAATTTCTTCCAGCTCCAAACTGTGTTTACACATTTTTTTACATTGGTTTCATCTTTTTTTAAATTTTGCTTTCGTCCATTGTTAACAGAATACAACAATGGATGAAAGCAAAATAAAAAAAAAGATTAAACCAACGTAAAAAAAAGCTGTAAATTTAGTTTAAAATGTAAAATCATTAATTAAACCTTATACCGTAAATCATGGATTAAATGCCCATGGGCTTATGCAGTTGCAGTTAATTTGGCAAAAATAGGGGGTGGGCTTTAAATGAAGCATTATCAATTTTCTAACCTTCCTGAACATCTATTACAGAAAATTCAAAGCTTTTGAACGATCTCTAAAAGACCAATTTTCACATCCTATTAATTGCTGTGAAGAAGGGAGGAGGTGTTGGGGATAGATGCCCAGGCCTTGTGCAGGTGCTAGAAGCTAAAGGAAGAGTCCACTATTACTACAGGGAGGGAGAAGGGTCCAGTAAATGTAGCAAGCAGTACTACTATCTTTATTCATGTCATATAACTTTTAGGTAATTTTTCGTAGAAAAACAACAATTTGAGGGGTGGGCTTTAGCTTCAACTGGGCTTTTAATACATGATTTACGGTATGTTAAAAAAAATGTCAGAAAATGTTATTCAAGCATGGTTGTTATCAGTCAGTCACATCTGGGCTTTTTCTCTCAAAACTTAATTTAAATTTTGTTTAACATACAATAAAAAACAAATAAAACAATTAAAGCCAACATGTAAAAAATAAATCGTCAAGTTTGGTTGTCATTAGTCTGGTTTTGGTTCACGGCAACAAAATATGCCAACTCTCGATCTATAAACTAACAGAACTTTAGGCCTCACAAAGTCAAATAATTTCCAAAAGTCGAGGCATGCGGATTTTATTTTTTATTTGTACAGAGAATGGTAAGGCGGGGTGAGGGTGCATATTTTTTTTTTAAGCATAAAAAGGTTCTTTAGGCCACGCAAAGTTAATTGTGTGATTTACAGGCGCGTTGCGGGTGCTTTAAATTATCGCGGGTCATAACTTTTTATTTGAATCTTGGTTCACCCGCTAAAAATCACATTTTCGCCAAATATTGACTGTTTTTGATATTCCAGTACACCATTTTAACCGTCTCGAAACGAGCTGTTTTCCAATGGTGCCAATTTCAAAACTCTAACTCATACCACTAAGAAGTCATTTGACAAAAACTAAAAACGTTGAATATTAGATGACATAAATAACATAGGCCTATTAGCAATATTATATATTTTTTAGGCTGACTACATATAACTTTCAGCTTTGAGCTAGGTACATGTCAAAGAAATATGGTCAGTTAAATAAAATAAAAAATAAAATAAAATGCCTGGTTGCCTGGTGCTTCAATTTGCAACCTCGCCCGTAAACCAAACAATTTTTTTTTGTTCGGCAGTAATGGTGAATACAAGATCCTAATCTCATAAAAAGCTTCCAGTTGTATAAATTTTTAACAAGAGTAAAGCAATTTTAGAATGTCGGTTATGTTTACGTTTTTTTTACGCTTAGATTTCAAAGTAAAGGATATTTACCGTTCCAATATCCACGCAAATTTTCGACAGTCAGGTGTTTCTGGAGTTGGAAGGGCTCAGAACGACTGTCTTCATCAGGCTACCAAGTACCACATCACCCCTTTCTTCGAAGTGATCGTTCGTCTGCTGCTATCGTTCGATGGAATGCGGCGCGAGGCCACAGCCTCCGCAACCTGCAGGCCAGTGCACCACGTCTCCCGCAGCAACCCATTAAACTCTCCTCTCAGCAGGAACTGAATGCCGGGGTTTGAAGGTCCGTGGATATTCATCAGCACAGCCTTCTCTTGGCTGTGGTGTTGAATATCCAGGGACTCAAGGCTTCTCAGATACACATCATTGTTAGAGTTGGACTTGAGGAGTGTAAGTGCCTTTCCAGTCGATTTGGTGTCGAGTTTCCTTGTGTCATCCTGGTGTCATCCATGTGCTGCTTGACCGTCGTGCGTATACCTTTTCTTGTCTCTCCCACATGGAACTCTAAACGCCTTCACGGGTGTTCTTAATGTGCTTCAGGGCTTCATCTTCTTGCACACTGGCTTCACTTCTTTTTCTTGTTATGGCATCAGATAGGCATACTTTTTCATCAGGTGATCTTTCAGGCCCTAAGTTCTTGACACATGATGTAAAACCATTTTTCTAAGTACACCTTGAACTTTGTGTCCGTAATGCCATCTATATATGTAACTGCCACTCTTGGTCCTTCCGCATCCTTGATCTTATGTTGGTGGTCTGCCTTCGATACTCCAGCTTTCTTCATGCCTACTGCTCGACTAATCATTCGGTTTAGGCACCCGGGTGGATAGATAGCCTAACTCAACGAACCTTCCTTTGGTCTCGTACAGATGTTTCATTTCTACGTCTAGGTTCGCCGAGTTTTGCACCATTCTGATGAACTCATTCTGGCTATTGCTTTTAACTGGCCTACCAGGTGCCCTGAGTTGTAGGGGATACCCCTACCTGTTGTTGGTTTACGATAAGGCTGGTAAGTGGTAAACAATCCTGCCACTCCCCGATCTCCCCAGTACGACATCCAAAAACTGGGAGCGGCAGGATTGTTTACCAGCCTTACCGTAAACCAACATTAATTAGAGGAATATCGACGTTCTTCTGTTGGGGTCTAAATAATTAGTATAGCAAGAAAACACACTGCAAAGAAGGCAATATTTCGGTTTGGAACAGAATAATATAGGAGTATTTCACAATTTATAGGAGCTTTAGGAATCCTATAAAAAAAATAGGTAATGTAGTTTGGCTGGGAGCCCTGCCATGTTTTCCTTTTTGTGGTGTCGATGGAATCCGTTGATGCGGCCATTTTCTTATCCCAGCATACAACAGCTAATCGTGCGAGCGTTACTCACCGATGTGGGTCCAGTTGACATTCGCGCGATGCTTGAAAACGCCAAAATGCGAGCCTTATTTTTTCTCCTCGATGTTTACAAACGCTCGTGCTCATCGAAAAAACTCTCCTTTCAAGCGTTGAAATCACTAGGGATAGTCCGATATTGATCTCGGTATTTGTATTTATCGGTATCGGCCCACTACAAGGCTTCCGATACAGATATTCGTTATGCCAAGAAACGCAACAGTTTTCCCTGCAAAATTGACACCAAGCACGGCAAAAGCAATAACCGAGTGAGAAAAGGAAAGCCATTATCTCAGTTTGTAATGAAAATGTAGCACACGATGGTTCCAGTGCTCCTAAGTTTTACAACGACCAACTTAAAATCTGAGAAGATGAATGTACTGAAACCATAAGTAGAAATAAGAATAATATTGCTGTTATTGCTGCGCAGAACATTTTGGATAATCTCAACAGTTGGAAGCCATGCAAAACCTGAAACTGAAGTTGCATTTGTACGGAATTTAAACTTTTAGTCGTAATTTATTATTATCGGTATCGTATAGGTAAAAAGTCATATCGGTCCATCCCTGGAAATCACCTTTATAAACATACTTTTACAGTTGATTTTAAAAGCTTGGATTGACTATATTTGTCAGCGTTAGATTTGAAACGGGCGGTCGTTGTCGTCGCCTTATGTATTTTTCAGGTTGTGGCACTAACTTCCATTTGTGTTCTGGCTCTTCAGTGAGCTCTGTATTATAAATTGAAGAGTCGGGTGAGATGGCATTTTCAATATACTTTTAGTGGCTTATCCAAAATGTGCAGATAGTGTGCATTATTGAAGTCTGCTAACCCCCCACCCCCCAGCAGAGAACTCGTACTTTGGAAAATAACTTGGCAGATAGACATTAGAAATACTTTCTGCAACATGGGTGGTGGTTGGAGCCTTCCTGATGGCGATAAAGTGTAATCATCAGTACATGTTGGTTTTAACAGAGCATAATACAACCAGCTTTATGCCACTGTAAAAATAAAATATGTTGGCTTTATACAAGCTTTATGCACTGATTTTTTTTTGACAATAGAAAAAGGGACACCGCAGCAAATATAGCAGAGGCGTGAAAGTATGAAATTGTCCTTAAGTAAAGGCTCGAGAACCTTGGACTTTAGGTATACTTTTTTTTCTTTTTTCAATAAAATGACAGCAGTTACACACCTTAAATTTTCGTACAATCTGACAACTTTTAGATGTACGTTCCATAAACCTACGGTATGTACCTTAGTCGTTGCAGGAGTTTATCCGGCATCCAAGTTGACTGGTAGCCTACCACTCTGACGAGAGGGTTGGCCTCTAAGCCTTAGTGGACCCCTTTGTTTCACGGCCTGCGTTGGGCATTGCAAGGGCAAAATTTGTGGCTGTAGTTGCAACGTAGTCATTTTTATTAAAATAATTTTGAGTTCAAAGGCTTGAAGGATGATGGTTGAAACCACCCAAAATCTACGGCCGAACTACGATGGCTGTTAAAGTGGACTCTCATTGCAAGCTTATTTTACAGACTGCAAAAAAAAAAACCATAAATAAGCAGAAGGTAGAGGGAAGAGCAGTGCTTCAGGGAAGGGAGCCACGTTGACCAGCTCCCCCCCCCCCCCCCGAAAATGTGTCTAATGGTAAATAAATTCCTCGAGGAAGTAGACTGTAGAAGCCGGTAACAACATTGTGGTATCTTCGTTCACACAATTTCAAAAACGAAAGAGATATCTTCTACAAATTTTCCAGTTTTCTCGTGAACTATGCGAACAAAGACGATTCACGATTCAAGTAACCGACACAACATTTTTAAACATTGTGGTACATACTATGTGGGACCCGGACATCACTGGGGGAGCTAACAGGATGCCCCAGACCCTGCAAAATCTCTTCCTGCACCTCCCCGAGTCATTCAACAAAATACAAAAATCGTTGGTATCTCGCCTAAAAGTTCAAGATCCCTCAACCTCTGTCATTTCACAACGTGTACTAAAAATTCCTACCCACCCCCCCCCCCCCCCAAAAAAAAAGGTAGTAGCCGACTGCCTTCTAGACCTTCCAACTTCTCTGATACTGGGCTGCCCAAACTCGCGTAGTTTGGTTAGCCCTCAACATTCGTGGTGCACAGTGTGACTTTTTTTTTGTACTTTTGCTTGGTGGCTTGATCTAAAGTAGTCTGTAAATGCGAAAAAAAAGTGGCAGGCAACATTTTTTTCAGCATTCATGAAAGGAAGGTTTATTAATGGTACTTTTTACAGTAAAACACTTAGGAATTATGTTATGTTCTGGAAAAGCCATTTGTGGTGTGGGTATTTTCTTTTTAATTCCCTACACCAAGAATTTATTCTTGCCGACACATAAGAGCTTGATCATTAAGTTGGCCTACTTTTATGAGGATTAATTCAAGATAATCAATTTCTAACTCACTTTAGAACTTTCAGATTTAAACAAATTTTAATCAATACGGCTTACTCTCGATAAAAATAGTTTTTATCGGAAAGAAATTTGATGCCTTGCTGTTGGCTCCAACACAATGAACTATACATATTAAAAAAAAAAAAAAAAAAAGCACGTGCTACAGTTGAAATCAATACACGGAGATATCGGGAAATGTGTCAACAGTGGTAAACACAAGCTAGTTGCAGCATTTTACATAAAATCACATACTTTGGTATGTAAAACGATATAGTGTCTAACTAGCTTGCCTGTGTCTGGTGTTTGTAACAAGGTACAAATTCCACTCTAACGTGACAGGATCACTGGGTGTCACTGCTTATGGAAAATTCGGACCATTAACGTCAAATTTTGGTCAACTAATGTGGTCGACAATACCACGCACAGTATCGTAGCTACTATCATAATTTTCTAGAAATGGAAACCAAGCAACTATGCTTCTCTGGGCTGCACGGATAATTGCTTTTTCTAGCACAACTAATGAAAGTAAACCTAACTTAAACAAGGCGTAGGGGCTCTGTTGCCTAACGTCAATAATTAATTTTTGAGTTCGGCAAGTATCATCCGCGTCTGTGCTTGTCTACTAAACCGAATATTCGTTACTACAATTACTTCTCACATGGTTGTGAAACGACAGCAAACAATTTTTGTTGCGTGGCAACTTTCACTCACTGTAGCGTAACGCCGTTTACCATAACTAACGTCCTAGCTGGTTTTTTTTTTTACCACGTTACGGCTGCTTTCCGCCATATTTGTTTACTACTATAGTACCACTGCTCCTCACATGGCGGCGCATCTGGTAGAGCGGTGCCCTCGCGTGGGAAAACCGGGAAATAATATTGCCTCAGGCTAAAAGCAGACCAGAAATTTCCAGATGGGATGCATGGCGCCCTCCTGGGGCTTAGATGGAACTAATTAGAACGAACCTAAGACGTTTCAATGCGGAATCCTATTGTCACAAACTCTGACCCAAACCCCCTATAAATTCTTGCTACAACGTAGATAAACTGCAGTAGCGTAGCTCCTAATTACAATAAATCGTTTCAATTATCCATGTTGAAAAATATACATATCCACCTGATATCTAAGGATAAATACATCCATTTATTTTAATTAAAACTGCTACCGCATCACTTTAAAGATGTAACTTATGGAGAAATAAAAAAAAAAATGCAGTGCTACAGCATAGAGAATTAGGCGCAGCTTAACCCCTAATTACAAACACACTACACTGCGGATTTGAGCTGAAGTTTTTTCTACTTACTAGTAATTTCGAATGAACTCACTTTTTTTTATCACTAATTCAAATCTTCCCTACTCATACGTATATTTTAAAACTATGAAAATACTTGAATTTTGCCACCATTTTGGACGCTATCTTGGATAGCATGTTGTGCGAAGACCTGGCACCTTTACAGAGCAATTTTTTCAATTCGGCAGACCTTAAAACCTAGCAATTGACACCAAACTTACATACGTTAGCACGATTTTGAATTTTTGTATTGTATAGCAACCATTTTAAAAACAAAAATGGCCGCCATGTTGTTTTTTTGGACAGATTTCAGGGGGCACCCCTTCTTAAACGTTTGACATGGGTATGGACATGAAGTACACGGGAGATTGTGTTATCCTCATAAAATGCAGTTTTCTTGAAAAATTTGCTGCTTACACGTACGACTATTCATTATTTCTAGACATTTACAATTTTGTTTCTATTTACTACAGAAAAAGACAATGGACCCAGTCGTTCCTAGGCTGTTGCCGTAAATATTCTTCGTTGTAGCCGTTGCTGTAAGTCGCCACCACTCATCCGACGCGTTTATTTTACAGCGTCGGCGACTGTTGGCAACCCAACAACGAGTACCATCTAGCAGCGAAGAAACTCCCTACAGACCAAGTCCTTCAATGAACTGACTCTAATCCTCCTCAACATGCAACTTAAACGCTGAAATTCTAATTAATCGCGGTTAATTTTCCTCATATTTCTTTCATTAACTTGAGTTACTTAATTTGTAACAATTGATTTCTTAAAACCGCCGAAAATTTTTATCTAGAACCATTTTTATTTTCAGTTCTTTACAAATTCAAATCCCGTGTCCATGATCTTAAACTTTTACATCTACCTGATTCAACAAAACATTTCTTGAAAATCTTGAACAAGATCTTGAATGTACAGAATATTGTAATTTTGACTTGCCTATTGTTTAAAATAAATTTAAAAAAAAATGACTTTTAATTTTGAATATTGAAATACAAGTCTTTGATTCTATTTTATCGTTATTCTGACACACGTCCACTAGTTATTTAAGAACTTGTATGCATGCAATATGTTTTTATTTCAGGATGCTAATTTGAAACTTAAATTCAGTTTTCAGCGATGCTTGTATGCGACGCCACGTTTTCCCATAACCTGCTACGGGGTTCTCGCGCCCAACTGCACGGCTGACGGCCATGTTTTTCCTTTGTTCTCCAACAGAAATCTATGCTGCGTCGTCTTCCTCGACTTGTAGCAGCCGAAGCTACGATTCTCAAGGTGCTTGTAACTTCTCCGACATCAATGTGGTTTTGACCTCTAAACTTCTAGTTCGGTGGCGGTTTTTACTTTTGCGGAAAACAGCACACGTGTACTACTGGCCCAGCATGGGTAACAGAGAGTCACTTGTCCTAACTGTAGGCTAACTAGACAACTTTAAGGGGGGGGGGGGGGTATTCGCTGCCACCAGGTGGGTGTTTCTAAATGCAGCTCTAAGTTTAATTATTAAGTGGTTTTCTTAAGAACTATAACTTCTACATTTAGTCCTAACTAGTAGAATTACAGGCGTTTTACAAACTCGTAGGTTTATTAAAATGCAGACAAAATATAAAAACAATTACACTTCGTTTCAACTAAGTTTACAAGAAAATTGGCTTTTAAATTAAAGCACGGCGATTTTTACTACAGGAAAAATCAACAAGAATTTACAATTAAATTCAACTCAAACTTCAACTACAAGATGAAGAGTAAAAATGACAATTTCGATTAGAAAATGTTTGTGGGACCTCGGGAACCCGTTATAACATCCAAACCGCGGGAATTACATGAAATAAATCTATTTGGTGCAAACCGCGGGAATTACACACAAATAGTCAAGACTACGTTTTCTAAGTCCGACCTAGAAACAAATCTTCAAATCTGTAGATCCGTAGTATTTGGGGAAGCACCCTGAAAATACGTCGTCTAAATGCAGATTTAGTGTTTAGATTAAGTTCATAATGATAAACACGGAAAGAAAGCTGGTTTTTAGAAAGGGACCGTGAACCCTGACGTTATGGCGATGGGGGCCTAGAATGCCGACTATGGCTCCACCTCCATAATTCCCTCAAAGCTTAAGGTTAGGTTAAGTTTAAAACTAAAATTTCGAATGGGGTTTCCAAAATTAAATTTTTTAAACTAACACTAGTCTAATACGAACCAACTACCTTTGCCCGGCATGGCAACATTCGGATGGGACATCTCCTATACCGACTGGCGTAGTCACCTCTGGCTTTGAGATCTGATGAGCGTGTGCTAACGATTGCCTCCTGGGGCAGGGGTTATATACTCATTACCGGAAGTTTGCGCGGACAACCAGGAGAGCTTCGGTGTCTGGTTGGTTGAGGGCTTTGAGAACAATAGAAAAGTCGGCAGCGCAAAGGATTTTTCGCTTGGCGGCGTTTCAAGGAATAACTATGGACTGCGTGATAAAGAGAGGCCGGTAGAGTTAAAGACTCATTCCCAAGGCAAATCATACGGCGATTCTCACGTTTGTACATCTAGACGTCGCCACCGTATTTTGTATCAAAAGCATCCGTCGCGCAGCGCCCCTCGTAAAGGAACGCGCTGCGTTGATGATTCAGTTTCATTCAACAGAGGCGGAGGATGTCAGTGTCCGACTATTCGGATTTGATGTCCGCGATTCCCGTGGCAGTGAAGAAATGCGACCAGAACACAGCAATAATTCTTCAAGGTATGTAAGTATATTGTAGTGAATACTTTAATATTGTACGTAGTTAATACTTTTAGGATTGTTAAAGTAGTAATTACGGTGTATTGTAGTACTGATCCGAGGTGACAACAAAAACAAAAACAACCCACACGATTCTTACTAGGCCTATGGCCTATCTTATTAGACCGACAAGACGCGCGGCCTAGGCCGGAGGCCACAATAAAGCACAATTTGAATTGAATATTAGACCGATTCTTTTCTCGAATTTTTGTAGGGGGGGGGGAGATGAGGCTTAATGGCGCGTCGACAGCTTGGTCATTAGCGCCAACCTCAGTCACAGTGCAGTGGTCCGGGCCAGTACGTCTGGATCCAAGTAGTTCCGAGGCCAATATAGGGAGAAAGGGGAGGAAATCATTGGAAAATAGTGTGGGATTCGCTTTGGTTATGGTCGAACTTTGACCCACAAACTGCAATTGAAGATTTTGCTCGCTAATAATAAAATATGTCTTACATTTGACGTACATTTTAATGACGCAAAACTGAAATTTTAGGAACGATTGGATGGACATCCAAGGCTAATCGTTTTTCAAACAATAAATTTGTGTCGCTATGATAGAAAAACGAGGAGGCGAGGAAAATAAAACACTGCATATGGTGTCCATTTTGACAACAACTTTAAAAAACATAAATACGCTATAATAAACTAGCCCCCCCCCCCCCCCAAATAAAAAAAAAAGAAAATAAACCTAAACTACGATATTGCTGATTCTAATCCTTCCAGGTGTGCTTGTTCCCAGAAGCAGAATATTTTCAGCCAGTCTGCGACAAACTTTTTACAAACTTAAAAACAGTCTGCGGGAAGAGGGAGGTGCCTGTGGGTTGCAGGTAGGGTGTGAAGGTGGAATTTTGCATTGTGCAAAATTTAGAGTTACGCCATTTGGGTTCATGAACAAGTTTCTTGGAAGAACTTTTTTCTACACCTTTGTAGGTTGTTTTTGCTAAACAATTTGAGAACGACCAACTCTATCGTCATGAGAATAGCACCATTCAAACGCTCTTGAAAAAACGGTTAAAATGGTGTATTTGAACGTCAAAATCGGTCATTTTTTGGCGAAATTATCGCAAAAAGAAAACCAAGAAGAAAAAATGCAGGATAAATCGTACTGCAACACTGCCAGCCATACTGCGACGTAGCGTCGCGCGTCGCTGTGATTCTGCTATAGGGTTTGTTTAGTGGCTACTGGGAATGATATTACTTGGTACTGTGTCCAAACAATTTATTGAAAATTGTAAGACATAAAAAAAATATTAACAGCATTTTTGGATAGTTCAGTTTTTGTTGCTGTTATTTTTTTGCCATGATAAGCATCATTTATCACCGTGAAAGTTTCTTTTTGTGTGATTTGTTTGCCTTCTTTAGTCTTTTACTTTTGGCAAAAGAAAATCAAGATACACAGTCTTGGCCTACATGTTGAAAAGTATCGCAATAATCGCAAATATTGCATATCAAGGTGCTGCAATAATCGCGTAGTGGATATTTCATTATCGCCCATCCCTACAAGCACCTAAGAGGATTTGAATCATTGGCTATCCAGCACACCTGAAGGACAAACATAGCTTAATGAACATCCAAGCCCTGCGTGGTTAAACTTTTAATTTGCCTTTTAACCCTGCACAACACCTCCCGTGCTGTCCATGCTTATGTTCAGGACCCCCCCCCCCCC
>JAHWFP010272603.1:0-21030 GCA_023313725.1 Lithobius niger
AAAAAAAAAAGGAATAAATAAAAGGAATATAATCAACAATTGAATGAAACAATTTCAAAAACAACATCTCAAGCAGTCCAAAAAAAATCATTCAAATATTCATGTTAATTACAATATTGCAACCGTTTTCAAAATTTAACGTTGCTCTTTTCGAATATTCCACACAAACTTTCTTCTGGCCAAACACGACCTACCAATACATTCCACTCGCGCTCACTTGTGCTGACTAATGCACGTCGGACTGACAGCTTCAAAACGGGTGAGAAGTATAGGATATCAACCGCAGCGCCCGAGTATCGTTACAACTCAGCCCGAGACCGAATAGGTGATATCCTATTTATCTACCGATTTCAACATCTCAGCCCGTTCCTTATTGTTAAGCACGCGCACAACAAACAACGAATCATGCTGACGTTCTTTTGCTCAGAAATATCGACAACGGGACAGTGCGGGCAACATTGTTTACGCAGATATGATTGTTAATAGCATTGTTCTGTTTATTGACTTTAACTCGATTCCGAAGTTCCCCATCACTGTTTATACCGCGGAAACTCAACGACGAATCGCCCCTTCAGACAACTTCTCTTAAAAATATTTTTAGCTGAAGTTGTTTGAAGGGACCAATCGGCGTTGAGTTTCCGTGGTATGAACGGTGATAGAATACTTCGGAATCGAGCAAAAATACAGAAATAAAAGCAGAGAACCTTTGTTGGCTACCTGGGTTATCGTCGTTGTGCGATGACTGATGCAGTAAGACAATAAACGTTTAATCACAGGACGGAGAGCCAAATGGGCTTCATCGGCGATAAATAAACATCATTTAACGTTTAATTACGTGTATGCATGGCCACCTCGCAGGGATGGTGGGAGAGGGGGGGGGGAGGCACTCTAAGGAAGTGCCAACGCTAGTATATTTAATGAAATCTGCATGAATTTGAAACGTATTCTGAGTTGCAACTTTCATAAGATTTCCTTTCAAGTTTTCCAAAATTTTTTTTCAAAGGGCCTCCTGTAGTGTGGAGGCGGAGTGAGGGGGAGGGGGGGGGTCTTGGGGGAGCCATCTAAGCTAGCGTATTTAAAAAAAAATAAGCGTGACTTTGAAACGTTCTCCTTCAACTTAGAGAGTCAATTTTGATACGAATTCATTACAGGTAAAAACTTTTTTCTAAACAATGGCCTCTATAGTGGGGGAGATGGTGAAGGGCGGAGCACCACAAGCTAGCGTTTTTTAAAGAATTTAGCGTAAATTTGAAAGTGTTCCTGCAAGGCATAGAGATGTAATTTTCATACGAATTAATTTCACCTTTTTCAAAAAAAGAAAATTTTCAAGAGAAGCTTCCATCGTGGAGCTTCCCGGGAATCCCCGGGTTCCCTGGCGGCCCAATCCGACACTGGCTATATTAACAAGAAATATTAACCAACAAGCATTAAGAAGCATAAAATTTCGAGCTTGATTCCGAAATACCCCTTCAGACAACAACGAAACTCTTACTTCTTATAAACCTTTGTTAGATTATTGTTGTGAAGAGGGATGAGATCTCCATCCCTCTTCACAGCAATAGTTGCGTGCGGTTAACGCTCGCTAAAAAAAAAACCCGTTGACCTCTTTGAGATCTCTCATCCCCGGTGGTATGAGAGATCTCGTTCCTCGATTTATAAAGTTCATAGTTAGAGCGTTCAAAACACCATTGTTACAAGAGACCGTTGTTACCATTGTTAACGGAGGGATGAGATGTTGAAATCGGTAGATAAGTAGCCTAGGTTATCGCCAGCTTCACTCCAATCCAATCCAATATGTTTTATTGGGACCTTGGCCCTAGGCCATGCGCCCACCCTAAGAAAAAAAAACTACACAGTAAGAAAAACAGCCCTACAGCCCTGCTTCACTCATGTTGATATCCAACAATAGCTCGGGCGCTGCACCTCCTCAACATTGTTAGATCCCAGCACTCGGAAAGCTGGTGATACCTATACGTAACCATCTCCCATGTAGTCATTGTTGTTTACCCTCTGTTGCAATCAGACCCTTTATTCTTCTCGTAACATTGTTTTAAAGCTTTTGGCGATTTACCAAAAGGGTTCAACGAGCGTTAACCACTCCTGGTTATCTGCCCGAGCCCTAAGGCCGTATGTCTGCAACAGCCAGATTCCCAGGTGGTCACCCACCCAAGTATCAATCCAGCGATTTACCGTACTTTGAGCGCCAATGTGTTGTCTCCTCTATTGTACCGTTTACTCTCTCTATATCGTGAACTCCCTTTGCCTGTATTCCTCCTCTCACTTCTCTATCAACTGTCAACCTGGCTTCACCCTTCCGTTGAGCAGCTTAGTTATTTGGTTTATGGATGCCGCCATTTTGACCTTAGGCCCACGACAATGGCCTACTTCTTTTGAACCTCGTCAATCTGATTGGTACAAGCCCAGTCATAGTGTGTCTGCTAGTCTTTTGTACAGAGAAGAACCCGAGACGACCGAGATCACTACAACTCTGGATTTGAACCGAATATTTGTATGGTACGGAGGTAAATGAAGAGGAAGTTTGGCAGAGGGAGAATACGCAAACGAGAAGAAAGAGACGTCCCCGTATAATTGTAAATAAACAGTTCGGCCCGACAACAAGACATCTGCTTCTTTCATTACATTGATGTAAGGGATGTTAGTCACCAGGAGATTATTATCCGGGCCTCATACTTGTCTGTACTTACACGGACCAAACCTTAACGCCTCTTCATCATTCGAGGCATGTGTAGGAAAGAACACACTCTGGACCACTTTCGCCTTAGCAATTCCGTCGCAATACGAATTACATAAATCATTCCAACATACATGGTGTCAACGTCGGAACCGTGTCCGACGTAAATGGCAGTAGCTTGGTTAGCTACGCTGACAATTTTGACTATAAAATATCATTAATTAGACATAAATCATTAGACAGTAAATTAATAAAAACTAGAAGAAGCCCGTCCACCGGACGGGTATAATAAATGTGTTTATCTGTCATGTCTTTGTGCAAAATTTACAAAAATGTGCATACTGGCAAACAACCGCTGATTTTCTTTCGCTTCAGTTACTCAATCAGCGCATCTACCTTACCACTGTAAAACCTTCTGTCCGCTTGCCTTCTTGCCTGTAGTGATCACGTGATGCCACCGAATTGCTATAGCAGGCACTGTGAACAACTGTCTTCCGGACCAGAGTAATAAACTTGTGGTTTTTGCCTGTCGTATCCGTGTCCATACTTTCCAAGTTTCCAAATATCTTAAGGTTTTTTTTAAATTACAATTTTGTGGATACTGGTTAAGAACCGCTGATTTTCGTTCGCTTCGCTCACTCAATCAGCGCATACCCCATACCACTGTAAAACCTTCTTCTTCCTTCCGGGACTGTATGATGTCATTGCGTTTCTGTAACAGGTACTGTAAACAACTGCTTATTTCCAGAAATTAGTGTATTTACAACTAAGAGACTCGGCACGTAAAAGGATACATAAAGCAGGTGTTTGTTGATTAATTGTTCAAGACCATTAACCCCATGGCAGAAATAGAGTTTCACTGCGTCACACGTCACCGGAAAAAAGGCAGTGGTTGCCGAAAGTATCTAACTTGCTGCTATTCCAATAATACTAATCATGCTAAAGCTGGAAAAGTTTTGCCGTGGGAACCATTAACACAGAAAATCTTTACAGTGCGCCAACCATCTTATCTTCAGGGCTTTTCAGGTTTTATTTTGATACGTGCAACAAATTTGTCCTTTTAATCCAACATGAAAGCCACCTTTAATAACTGTGTGTCAGAAAATAACGGTAAATACTAAATCCGACATCTGTTTTACGAGTTCAACAAATTCTCTCTAACTTGTTGAACATGTTAATCAGCGGTTCCATTCATTATTGCGGGAAAATGAAAACAGACTTGACTTCACTCTAAAAATATCTGACTAGGAAAAAAAACCAAAAGAAAGCAAAGGGAAAAAAAGTTTGGTGCAACGAGCGATGTTCCTCCTCGAGCGCATTTGAAATGTCTGCCTGCGTGATAAAACAGATGACAAAGCTAAAAGAAGAAACAGCGGAAAAGAAAGAGAAGTAGCATTTCAGCGCCGTCTGCTAACTTTTTATTTCTTTTTGGCATTGAACTAAATTTAAGGGTTTTCTTTTCTTTTATTATTTTGGTTTAAGAAACGAATTCATCTTAAAATGATGAGCATTTTCTATCTTACGTCGTTGAATCAGCATTTTTTTTAACTCACCGAATATCTCAGTGAACATAAACGCGTGGTGAATTTTTCGATCCCTCAAGGTGACGTCATTTGGAATCATCGGACTCATCAACTCTTCGAGGTAGTTTTTTCCGCTGAATCCACCAACTTTGCATCTGGAATTTTTCTTTACTAGGATTATTTATGTATACGTAATTAACAATATGATGAAGTATGGTTGTCACACAGAGCGTTCCCACTAAGCTAAAAGAAGGTAACAAGACACTTTACTGAAAGTTAGTAACGAGTTTATCAGCCAGTATTTAACTTAAAAATGCCTGCGACATCCTTGGACAATGAAGTGTAACGCAACGTGATGGTGAGCATCGTTCTAAAATGTCCGTGACACTATAAGTATGTTCTAAAACAACTGATGAGTGACGTCACCTTTGATGCCGGTGATCGCTTTTGGTGAAAATGTGCGCTGGGCAATTCGATGACTTTTAAGAAAATGCTGAAAGTTGCTTGCGTTTTTCAACGAAAAAAAAATACTGTTGGAAAATACTCCTGTTGTCTCTACCTGTGCACAATATTGCAGGAATACCTAAAGGGTAATCAGCAATTTACATTTTGACGAAGTAGCCCACAAATGCCATACAACGTGAAATTCTTTCAAGCCTAAAACTTATTCAAAGTTAATTACCAAAAAAAAAAATAATAATAATAATAATAATAAATAAATAAATAAATAAATACATACATAAAAGGTGAACACAGGGATCACTTTTCTGGATTCGAAATCCAGTTCGGCGTATGAAAAAATTGATTTACCTCATGCACATCTACGACTTTTAGAGTATGCCACCATGGGAAAAAAATAATTTCCAACGCGTACCGCGAACGTTTCGATGGTTCCACCGAACAACTCAGCAGCTCAGTGGTCAGAATAGTTGGCTGAGCCAACTGAACGCCTGATCGAATCCCACTACCATCTAAGCTGTATGCGTAGGCGGTCGTAGGATTCGATTTGCCTAAGTACCTTAAAAATAACAATTTTAAAATAGTCTCGTGATGCTAAAAAGTTAAAACGATGAAATTTACATGCCATGCCTTAATAAATCTGTTCGCTAAATTGAGCTCTAGTTTGTGGTTACACACTCTGAAAACACTGTGCGCTCACAGTGACTTCAGTGTGTACTAGATGAGCCAACACGAGGCTTGTGCACTGGCAGTACACAGTTTGTATAGTGGCAGTATACATAATTATTTAGACGATTTGTGTATAACCCATGCACACTTCATGTGAAGGATGAGGTTATACACACCGATGTATACTGTCAGTGCAGAATGTTTATAGAGGGTAGTTGCTGAGTCGTAGCAAATCTCGGCTAGCCGGAACAGATACGTTGATATGACTTGTAGCTGAAAAGGGGGTCCTGAAAAAGTCTAACAGTCGGAATGGTGTGAGGTGTCCCTGCTTGGCCTTCTTCTGGAGCTGTTTTGGTCGCATTTGGTACTGACAAGTTGGGAAGCTCCTAATATTAATACCATCGATGGCATTTTCATTTACAACAATTCTTTCTGTTATTGAAATGATTGGCAAATTTCAAGACTTCAGTCGGTTTAAGCATTTTACTTCAGCTGACGAAATTTTTTTACTGAAAAAAAAATACTGTTTCGTGTAGAGAACTTATTTCAACACTCTCTTATATAGAGTGCTGCTCTTCACTCTGCTTAACGTTTCGGCTCAAAAATGAAAAAGAAAACGCAAACAATACAAAACATAATGACACATGCAATTTAATCCATGATCATTAAAAGTTATGAATTGGATAATTATTATTGCTGCTATTGATTAGACTTATTTGGACTTCTCTTGGTCCGGACCCGATGATCATCTTGACACAAATTGCTTTTCGTCGTTATTTTTTCTCGTCCTTGATTGCAGGGTGCAACTGGAAAGGAGGGCAAGCACTTTGCTGGCGTCCCGATGATAGTGGCAGTAACGCGGTTCCAGCCAGCGATAGAACTTGTTCATGATTGCAAAGGGGAACTATGGACCAAAGATACTTGTAGACCACCACCTTGGATTCTTTTGCACATTATAAATACGAAGATTATGGTAAACTTTTACCAGATCGTTCGTACAAGACAGTGCTGCCACTGGCTTATTTCGAGGAGGGGTGCAAGGGTAAAATGTCGGGTCCCTCCTTAGACAAATATACAATTTTGGGATCAAAGGGGCTCCTAATCAGAACCAAACTATAGTAATTTTGTCCCTTTTGGAGCCCTTGACTCGAGGATTTTGGGTCCCTTGCTTCCTGGACTCGGGTGCCTTGCACCCTTTACATCACCCCTAATTACGACTATGGTACAAGGTTGTTCGTAGAGTACTAGAAAGTACTAGAAATACAGCAAAAAAGTATGACTGTATCATTCAGTAATCTTTTCCGGTGCTTCGTGAAGTATTCAATTCAGTAATGGCCCGCCTCTTTCCACAGTTATCACCAGATATGATCAAAAAAGTCGTCGAGAATTTGTTCCCTGACAGGCAAGACACTCATATTAGTGGAGGAACGAAGGTAAATGCCTAAAAAAACACTTTACATTTTGGGCATAATGTTTCGCAATGACACGCTCTCGTATTCTAAAAAGCTACAATTTTCCAACAAGGCGGCGTAGTCGACTCCTGTAACCACTGTTCACTCTTGGAGGAAGGTTAACTAACTATTTTAGACGAGATGACCAAGGCTGAAGCATACGACTTTTCTGGCCGAAATTTAAAACTTGTTCACTTTTGTGCTTAGCGAAGATGTCTTGCCTGTCAGGACGAAATTTTGGATGACTTTTTTTCCACACAAACTATCTTGGATTGGAAAAGCTTTCTGAAAGTGTACAAACTGTACAGACATTTGATGTATGTGTATATATAAGCGCATACATATACCTGTAAATTAAAAGTCTGTTATAATATAGATATTTGTTTACGACGAATTCCCATCTCTTATCACGGATTTTCGAATCCGACATTACTTTGCTAATCTGGAAGTGAATATAAATAACTTAGAAATCGGGAACGCTGTCATACGCACAAACGTCATGCAAACAAAGCGCCATTTGAATGCAGCGTTGTACGGTCTAATAGACTTACAACGATTTTATCTATTGAGATCAGTGGTTCCAAGTCTGAAGCTTCAAGAATCCCTCACGCTATGGGTAACCGACGACGGCTTTTTTTGCTTCCTATCTCTAGAGCTGGAGCCAGGCGAGCAGGGCCTTGCCTTGCGTGACCGGCGCCACAATGAGAACAATAGCAGCTGGTGGGCCAACCAGGTTTTGCTAGGGTAGCATGCATGTCAACATAACGGTCCGCCGACATGCACTCGACTATGTATGTAGATGTATTGCACTGTGAGTTACCTTGTAGAAAAGCAAATCCCAATTGGATTGTGGCTCACTTAAGTGCACCAGCAATTTCTCGTCTGTGTAAAAACTAGTCACAAAACTTTGTTTAACGAAATGAATTTAACAAATGAAGAGGGAATTGTTTAACTTGAGAAAGTACACTTAGACATAATTATCGTTCTTTTCAAATGCATCATTAACATCCTGTTAAACGTCTGTCGTTCATTCAAAGTTGTTATCCTTTACATAGAGCTCCCTGTGTCCGAGGAAACACTTTACATGGACTCAGCTAATTAGGCAGTAGCTAGAACTTTTCTTGAGGGCAAGCTTCCTGTCCCCTTACGTTAAAGTCACAAGATGACTTTTAATTTTCTTTCTTTAAGTTCCATATGTACATTAGTCGGTCGTTGGATTCGATGCGACGTTCTCTTGGCTGGTAGCCCATCGACTTGACCACTGGACGGATGATGGGGTTGCCTGGAACGTATCATAACGTTCATGGTGCATTTTGGGACTTACCTATTTTTCTTTTTGCTTGGTGGCCTGCTGTGAAAGTCGTCCGTTGATGCTAAAGAGTTTAAAAACGAAACGAAAATGCATTGCATTCCTACCCCACACTCCGACGCAAACGAACTAACAGCCAAATGCCACTGTCCTATCTCATTCCTTCAACTCTTCTTGGAATTGTTTAGACTCTTCCTTTCCGTACGTAAAGGCAAATAAATCCCTCCGTCGTGGCCGCTTTACTCATACGTCAACTGCGCTAAAATATAGTTCACACGACCGCAGCGCGCATTGCTCTGTGAAACAAGCATGACGTCACATCCAACGCTAGATCATACTCATTTCGGAGCCGCGCCATGTGACACGTCGTACGAATGCTAGAAGGTAAACAAACACTGGCGCATCAGACTGCACGTTATGATCATCAATGTCTCCTGTCTGTTGCTGCGGTAAAATACCCAGACGTTACTTTTATTTGAACAAAGTTGACCAAATAAAAGATTCTGGGGTATTTATTCTGTGTTGATGTCGAAATTTACGTCCTATCGTTGCTGACTATGTTACACATTTTAATTTATTGGCGATTTCAAAGAGGCATGCTTAAGGACCGGTCAATATGTATCGCTTTTTTTTGGGGGGTGGGGGGAGGCATTTTAACCCCCCCTCTTCGGGCAGTAAGTTTACGCCACTGCGAGTGATCTCATTTTGTCCTCCCAACCGTTATTTTTTCCCTTGCAGCCTAATTTGTGACTTCATGTTTTAGTATTATGCGGGAATCAAAAACTGCGTTACTGTACAGAAACAGCTTAAATAAAAGGCATAAAATTGGATTTGTATTAAGTGCACCATCAAAAAAAAAAAAAAAGGCTTCTCCCGACCGACCCTAGTTGTAATTTAATTGGTACCGCAGCTAAACGTTTGTTCCATAGGCCTTATGTCTGCTACGACAATTTACGTCTGAAACCAAATCCGCAATTTAATTTCTTCTCCACCTTTGGTTTTTTCCATCAATGTGTTAGGATCCTGACACCTCTTCTTTCCTAGTTTCTAAACATAGGATAAACCTAATTGTCGATCCAATTCTCGTTTTGTCCTTTCCTTTACCGATTCGGTAGCAAATCTATTTGGTGGAATAGATAAATGCGTTCAACACTCGCCATTTCTCCTGATAAGCTCAGAACAAGGTTAACTGGGATTGAAGCTGCGTGCCTCGAGTAAAGCAGCTACTATCTCACTTGGCTTTCGCTCAGAAGCGGCAAGTCACGTGACTTGAAGTGCACGAAGAATCACTACGTCACAGACCAGGCGTGTAAACATCGCGTGACGTCACCACAGAAAGGAGCCCCAGAAGCTTTCTGGCGGGAGTGAGATACTCCTCGGACCGAGCGGTAAAAAAGAAGCTTACTAGCGTACACGCGCCACATCTGTCACCGGGATCGTACCCTTAGATCATCAAATAAAAGGTAAATGAATTCATATAAAACTATTTCCGGTAATGTATCGAGGAAAACTGTTAAAATATACCGGAGGGAGTTATATGCCTTTAAGTGCAACTCTTTTCCAAAAAGGACAGATCAGGCCTGCAAGTACAAAAAAGCAAAACGTGAAAGAGAATGTTAGATGCTAGTTCGTATTCCTTAACAACGTGGCAATAAAAGTCTTAAACAAATGAGGGAAAAAAAGCAGTACACAAATTTTCAGATTTATTAAACCCTTTTCTGCCTTTCAAGAAGGGGGAGTTCTGTCCCATCCTCCCACTATCTGCCACTTTAATGGAGCTCTAGTTTATTTCTTAGAAAACATTTCTTGTGCATTACCTTGGCTGTAAAAATTTATGTGGTAACAGACAGTGGATGACGGCACGGTATGCTCTTAAAATTTTTCGTTGACAAACATTCGTCAGTAACCTCAAAACTTGAGACTTCCAGGCATTTTTGTTTCTCACTTATATACTCACTTTCCCCCATCTTCACGTGATCTGGGACTGAGGAGATTAAATGGAGGAGGATGTTCGGTTAGGGTTGGTGCAGAACTCCGCTGAATAACTCTTTAGATCCAAAGTATCCACCATCTGTACGTTTGGTGATAGATTTCATACGACGACAGTCGTGCAGCGCGTCTTTGGGTCGATTCCTGGTTCCGTCAAAAGTTAAAAACCACTGACGCTGCTGGCTTCTGTTGCATTGTAGTCATATGATGTGGACGATAAGCTTTAAGTCGAAATTATCGGCTTTTACAATCAGTACTGAAACAAGACAAGTTACGGATTTATATAAGACTCATAAGGTTGGTGTCTTGTTGCATTTTTTCTTTGCATCAATGATTCAACCCTCAACTGAAAAACGTAACGCGTGTGTTTTTAGATATTATTTTATTGGTCAAGTTTCAAATTTTGATGTCTAATTTAGTCGTGTTGTCGTTTATTTCTGATTAATTTCCCTGACTTTTGTGAAAAAACAGCGAACAGCATCGAGCTAATGATGTCATATTAATTTTTACGTTTGAAAATCAATATCTCCAAAACCACTTGCCCAATTTTATTAATTTTCGAACTTTGATCAACAACTAGAGCATAGGATGTACGTCAAAATTTTAAATGAATCGATTTTAGTAGCTAGTTCAAAAGTTATCATAAAATGACAGACAGGCAGACCGGCACATGATGACTAGTGTTGCAGTGCTTTGCAAAGGCGTCACTAAAGTGCAAAACTGTGAGTATAGAACCTTCCACAGAAAGGACATAACGTCAGTGTAATGACTGACTTATAACGTACAATGTGCATCCAAGTTCATGCTTTTTGTGATTATTATATTTTTTTGTCATACGAATGCTTCACGTAGCAAACGTAGTAGCTGCGTACAAGCCGTTTGATTAACGCATGACAACACGACACTGGACACGAGAAGAGGGTAAAAACCATTCCTCACATGGCTCCAACTGATTTACGGCTCTTGTTGATATAACCGATTGGCAAGAGAACGAAATGCCGAGTTGAATTTGAAACTAATCAGAGCAACGTTCCTGTCCAACATACAGGATCTATATACTTACAAGCAATAGACGCAATGCACTAACCAAGGGAAAACTCGACCTTCGTGTGTTGGAACAAGCATTAATACCCTTAAGTGCAGCGAGACGATACGGAATGAGAAAGTGAAGAGAGCTACTACGCATTCTATATTAAAAACGTACGATGCGCATCTACATATTATCTATAAAATCTATAAATTGTCAAGTACTGATAATGATTTGTATACGAAGTGGAAATCTACAAACCGAGGTATCCCTTTAGAAAGCACATTTTCCGCTGCTGGACTTAATTTTCATACTTGTGTCAAGAGTTTGTACCTGGTCGTGAAAGGATTAAACTATTCCTCTAAACAACTATACTCATACGCCTATGCAGCATAAAAAAAATAGTAATAAGTACTTTTTCAACTGGCTGTTTTCCAGTAAAATTGCCAAGAATTTTGTAGAGTGCATGCCGATTTGACCATACCAAGAGGTAGCCCGGCTCCCTGACAAATATCACTTCGAATCAGCTTGTAGCTTCTGAATAAACTGAAATGATTTGAAATGATGTTTTACTGTGTTTGCTCGGCTTCCGTATACACAACCTGTTCTTTGGCTGCTTCTTTGTGTATGTGACATCAAGGTCTCCAGGAACAGACTTCCCTTTCGGCTTGCGAAAATTGTGTCATGCTTTCACTCATTAGCTAAACAAATTTTTATGAATGGCTCCCTCTCTTTCCCCCTCCCCACCCAGCACTACTTAAAGAACAGGTTGCAGACCCCTAAACTTTTCACTAGTTTCTCAAAAATTAGATTACTGTTACAGTCCAAATTTATTTAAATCTAAAATAGGCCTACAAACCTGTTTTATGGGGGGGGGGATTGAGGCTTAATGGCACGTCGACAACTTGGTCATTAGCGCCAACCTCAGTCACAGTGTAGTGGTCCGGGTTGCCACTGCACCATACATTACAGAGATGTTTATAGGGAAAACACCCATTACACAGTAATACCAAATGTAAATGTGGAGAATATATATAAATCAGGACACATTACAATTTAATGTAAAGACACTAAGATGTAGAGTCTAGAACTTTCGACAATAAACATGAGCATAAAGTTAGTTATCATACACATTAAGATGTGTAACTAGGGCCGCAACCTTTACATGTTGATATACAGAAGCGGAGCGGGAGATTTTATCTGGGGAACGGAAGGAAGTTTTACTGAGGTGGGCGGGAAGCAGTTGCAGCTACATTGTTGATTCCTCCTCTCCCTCCGTCCCCATTCCTACTCCGTCCTCCCCTCCCACCTTTCCTTTTTTTTTCATTTTGTACTGAATTTTCGAGAATATTTTGTCCTGTTTATCTTGTCACTTATCGATCGCTCATCCCTACTTTTTTCGCTTTTGTACCGAGTATCCGTCACCCCTCGTTAATTTACTTTTTTTCATTTTTGAACTGTCTTTTTTGCCAATTATTACATAGCCGGGGGCGTTCCCTGCCCCCTCCTAAATATATTTTCTTCCTTCCGTTCTTCCCCCTTCCACCTCCCTCCCTTACTTTGTAGTGTTGCACGGTATTAGTTTTTGCAGGACGGTATGGTACGGTTCTGAAAACGGCGGTCTATGGTAATATAACGGTAATTTATAGGAAATAATTTTCCACTATTATCCACTGAGTATTAAAAGAATCACTTATGGCTCTTTGCTTTTAATTTTTTTACTAATAGCGGGACTTCGCTTTCTTCTTGATGGGACGCTATGACGTCGACCACAAACACAAACACGTTCGGACAGCTGTCCATTCCCCCCCCCCCCCCCACGCAATATGGGTACTTCCGCATTGTGGGCACTTCCTCTGTCTCGCAGTGGGGGGGGGGGGATTGAGGCTTAATGGCGCGTCGACAACTTGGTCATTAGCGCCAACCTCAGTCACAGTGCAGTGGTCCGGGTTGCCATTGCACTACACATTGGCAGTGGGATCGGATTTCACTCACTCGTGCGAATTTCGCACCTCCGTATCGGCGCTTACTTGTGCGAATTTACTTAAAAGAATTGCTGCCATCTAAAAACAAAAGAAGGGCAAAGCTGGTTCGTAAACGGTCATCAGCACCATTTTCACGGTATTACCATAGTGCTAAAAAAGGAACGATACTGATATCGTATTTTTATTTTTTTTTTACCGTCAATACCGTGAATACCGTGTTTTAGCGTGCAACACTATTACTTTATTCATTCCTATCGTGGACCTTGTTTATCGTGGACCTGAAATTGTTGATCTCCAAAACATTCATTGTACTACGTGAAATCAACACTATTACAATTAACACGCCAGAAACGAGTTCAGGCTGGGATAGGCTGTTGGTCCGCTCTGTTCCTGTGAAATTGAGGAGGAATTACTGTAGACCCACTTCCTGTTCAAGTGTAGGCGTTGGGTATTGATGCGTAAGCTGCCCCTCCGGTCGGCTGGTGTGTCGGTCTCGGATGTTTTGGAGGTAAATCGTGATGGTCAGTGGTGCTTTGCTCATTTAGGACAGTGGTTCGGTTCTGCTGTGCTGCCGGTAGGTTCGTTTGAGGAGCTTGACTTTTCTTGGATCCGAACTTGAGATTTGGACTCGGGGTGCCGTCCTTTTGGAACAGCATATTTGTGGGTCGTCTGAATGGTTGGTTTAATGAGTTGCCATCTAGTACTGAGTCTGGTCTGGCCTGTTAAGAGTAAGTTAGGATATAAGTTCTTGAGCTGAGCGTATGGTTGTACAGGGCGCATTCGCTCATTAAAAAAATTCCATTCAGTTCACCAGAAACGTTTCTAATAATTGGTTTTTAACAATCTGATTTCTAACAATTTGTTTTTAACAATTTTCGATATGATTACACAGAAACACTCTCCGAGTTGTAGTTGTCAGCATACAAACCCCAAATGAGTCATTGCAGAAGGAGGTACGATCCAACAAATTGTTTTAAAGTATATACAAATATCGTAGGATTTTCGTCCTGCTAGGCCAAGTAAGACTGCGTTATGATCAAGGCCTATAGGATAGGTACCGCAGTTTAGCCTTTATTCGTTCAGTTTGGTCGTTTTCATGTTATTCACATACAGCTAACTTGGGGAAATGTAGGAAATTCCAGATGAAATGCTTCAAAAGCCACTGGGAACCCATACAGCTACTTAATAGCTTAATTGCATATGCTTAACACTAACAACGTGTTGTTATTTTAAAGCCAGTACCTTGACGGCAGAAGTACTAGCGTGCTTACGGATTTATTCTGTGGTCTGAACGTATAAGCACGCTTAACCTATATATACACCGTTTTCGTTCTAACGTCGTTGCAATTGCAATGGTATGTCATGGCTGTGTGGTATATCTGGCCGGCATAATGACTGAGCGGTGGCAGATCTCAACCAGTTGCGTGACAATGTTGAGCTGGTCGGTGACAGGAAAGAGAACCCTTGCAATTCCCTGTTCAAAACGGAGCACTGGTTCATTTTTATGAGCACTAGTTTGCTTCACACGACAATAGGATCGAAAAAACGTAATAAAATTAATCAATTCTGAGGTTTTATCATCTTCAAGTAAATAAGGAAGGGTTATTGCGCGTTTCTCTTCCTAGCAATGGACAAGCAGTTCGATAATGGCAGTTTCATTTTCCTAATGTTTAACTACAATTTATATTGCTGCTTGTATTGGATGCTCTTTTCCTTGTTTCGTGCAGTACTGTAGGTACAGCCTTAAACAGCACAATAGGTGCTAGCTTGGCTACAAAATAGCCGCTTCCTACCGATGAAAAATTCGATCATCTGCTACAAAAACGCCCATATTTATGTAGTTGCGGTAGATGAAATTGAAATAAAAGAGCTAAAAGCTAATAAAGCAATTATGACACAGCCAATAAATTAAAATTTATTCATTCGATTATCTACAAAACCTTGACCTTGCCGATAACGTAGTTTTTAGCGACCTGGGTGATAACGGCAGTCTCATGCAGTTGGCTAGTGGTCATTTTCTTTCTTTCCTCAAGGCACGTAACTTGCTGTGTACTGATAATACGCGAGGATGCTGTTTCTTTTCGTTGTGTGGTGCTAGTGACTTGAATGTGCCGTAGACATCAGCAAACTTCTGCAAGTGCTGCACCACTTGAAGGAAAAGAAACGCTTTATGTCTCCGTTATCCAGTCGCATCTAAAATGTTCGTCTTCTACGATGTCACATGCGAATGGTAGCGCGGACGAATTCCAACATCTATGTCTCCCTCGTCCGTTTCTTGTCCCTTGACAGGCCATTCGTAAAAATTAAATGGCTTCAGTTATTGATTTAAAGTAAATCATACTGCGTCGTGTGGTAAAGAAAGAATGAATAAAAGCTCGCAAAAAATTGATGGTTTCATGTAATATATATAAAGTAAAATTTTCAATTCTCGGACCGATATATTGATATACGTATCCAGAATAACTGAACAGTTTATTTTATGGTAGGCAAGCAACGAAAAGAAGCCTATAGCGGGAAAATTCGGTAAATTAGAAATGGGCTCAACGTTACGATTTATTTACATTTCTTCCCCAACCTCAGTTTTGACCGAAATAGTTTTGACGTATAGTTTTTGTACGTGACATACAAGATAAATCTAACCGAATGAGACAAGCATGAACCAGAATTCGAAATGAAAGTCAAAACTGCATAAAGTTCTCAAAGGCAGTTGAGTTGTCTCTCGTTCTTTTTATGTTTTAAATAAGCGAAAGGTGCACACATAAATTGAAAACAAGGAACTTTTTGGAGAATACTACACTTCGTTATCAAGCACAAAATAAAGCCTAATAGAATTTAAGTCAAAATCAGCATTTAATTATGACTTAAGTCCATTTAACTTGTTATATGCCTGATAACGGAATGCAGAACTCGTCGAAACATTGTTCCTTTTCAATTTATGTGTGCACCTTTCGGCTTACTTCAAACGCTCAAGTTTCGATGGTTTTTATTTACCACCATTTGTCGCTAAATAGACATAACGCTGTAAATAATATAAAGGAAAATTAGAAATAAGCCATCAGCGAAAATCACACATAAGAATAACGCAAGCCAGCAATCTACCTTTCTTTATGCTGCAAAAGTGCAATACCTGTCAATTTTTGCATTGTTTTCTCAACAATGCTCCCTTGCCTTTAGATTTCAAAGATCAACGACAGCCTCCGCACCCAATCGAGCATGCGCGATTCTCTCAATTCAAGAGAAGTTGCAGGTGAGTTTGACATCTCTTTGTCTCAAGCCACTCTGGCGGCTGCCTGTCTCCCTGCCTTTCGCCAATGGAAAGGAGTCATCGAGGCTCCCTCCCGTTGCTTCCCGGGAACGATCCACTCTAGAACACGAATCATCTCAACCCTTTCGTCCTCTTCCATCTAGCCGTCCTCTGCCATGCTCCGGTCGCATCCTTTCGGCCATCTGACTCATCAGCCATACAAAACTTCCCGCTATATGATCAAGCTTTCTCCTGTTCCTATGGCCTTTCACAAATTCCCGTCCTTTACTCCTTCCTCCTCGAATAAAATCAAACACCACAGCTGCTCGCTTCTTTCAGCCGCTCAAGCCGCCACAACAACATGAAGCTAGAACCGCCATCCCTTCGGCCTCTCCACGACTTCGCCCTCTCACGACGGCTCCAACCCGAACAATTCCCTATCCTTTCGGCCAGCCTCGCACACTGACAACAGCGCCACATTGAGCATCGCGTTACAACTATGCAGCCTCGCTTTGGAACAACCAGCTTTCGTTTCTGCTTCCGCAGCGTCGAAATTCCCGCCTTTGGCCGTTCATGTGCTAGCTTTGTTGCCCTTCACAGAACTACCTAGCGCCCTTTCCACCCAGTTGGTTCATCATCGGACTTTGTGCTCTTCAAGCCATTCATCGCTCCACAATGGTAAAAGTGCGTCGCGCAAAGACCTTTTCCGATGAAGAGGACCACAAGTTTGGCCGCATCCCCATCATGGACAATCCGGGGTGTTGCAATTGCCCCGGTAACAAACGCCCGTGTAGATTGGTTCCTCATAAAGACATCTGCCAATTCCACAGACTTTGCGAGTACTGCAACGCCCCTTGCCACAGCTGCGTCACTATGCCCTTCGCTGAGTGGAGAATCATAGCTGCTACACATCACACTTCCGCCATGCGCAAACGACAACGTTTGGAACGGGCCCACTCCCTCTTGAAACAAGGGGTCACCAACAGACCAACCTCAGACACCAATTCGTCAAATTCTCTGAGGAAAGCATCTCTCTCCCCCACTCCAGCAAAGAAAATCAGACACTCTACAGACCGGTCACCTCTTCTAAAATCAGTTTTAAAGGAATCCACGACCACCCCTCAATCTTCCTCCCGGACCCCGAAGTTAGCTTCATCTCGGCTACCAGTGCCACACCGGCCACCCCAGGTGCAACATCACAACCCAATTCCGCCATCTCGACCCCACTTTCTCAAGCTTTTTGGCTGTTATCACCAATAGACCACTCCTCGGCTTCCCAAGCCACTTCTGAACTGCAAAAAGTACCTTCTTCACCTCAACTTCATTCCGATCATCAGGAAGCTCAAACTTCTCCCCCTCTAGCTGACGAAACCTCATCCCAACCGGATCAAAATATTCTTCAGGATGACGACCCATCGGAGGTGAACAACCAGAAGATCCTTTCTTTCCTCCCTTCTCTAAAGAATTCGTAGCTGCCACTCCCCGATCGCCTCCAAGGCACCAAGATCGTGGAATCTCTCCGAACCAGGACACATTCTCGAACGACGGTTCGGACCCCTCTGGAACTCTCGCGGGTCCCACCCAAGGCTTCCCTGACACCCAAATCCAACCGGAAGAATCCCCAAATATCCAATCGTCTCCATCCAGTGATGCTTTCCGGCACCCTGGTGATCTCCCTCCACATCCACCAGAGAACAATCTCTTCGGCCTAGAAGGTGAAAATAAGCCAGAAATCGACTACGTCTCATTGTTCAACTGTTTAAAACATAAACTGCGTTTGAACAAGCGAGCAAAATCACAGTTCTCTGAAAATTTTGATAAAATCAAACCCATTCTGGACTCGTTTCACTCCCAACTCACCGCACAGGACAATGTCATCTCATCACTACAATCACATAATGCCAAACTCCAGGCATCATATCTCCAACTCCTGGAAAAGTCTGCAAGCTACATGATCCAGCAAGCACTGTCCACGAAAACCACGCACGACACTCCTCATCAAGGTCTCAATGATCCCATTTCTCTAGCTCCGTGGTCACCAACTTTAATCACATTCTCTCAACCAACAAGACCATCTTACAAAGCCCCCTGTCGCTTTGTCCACCCCCTTCTATCCATCAGACCATCAGACCCAAGAGTTCGACTTACAACTCTCCCCTCAAGGTCTGTGATCGTTTCATCCCAATCTGAAATTCCACTCGACCAACATTCACCTCCTGACCATTTCGACCTCACCCTGAACAACCAGATTTCCGAAACATGGGAAAACTTGACTGCAGCATCCTTAGGCCACACAGTCCACGCCTTTTCCCTCTGGCAGTTTGACAACGCCAAATCTTTTCTGCCTCTTCATCCCAATCTCACTCAGATCTCCAACCCCAGAACTGACCTTCCCTGCGACCTTTGTCGCCACAAAGCCAAAGGTTACCATTACAGCATACGTAACAATCCAACCACCAACTTACCACCCGGACCTTGCCGGTCTACATCTCAGGACTCCCATTTTCATCACTGCTCCCCTCTTCCATCAAAACAACGAAAAAAATGTATATACAGTATATAAGAGATTTTTCTCCCAACCTGAGCCAATCCAAACACCCCAAACCTGACCCACCCACACTTTGGGACCCTCGGAATAACTCTTACTCTTCTTTAACGATTTGACTGGCAAACCCACCTTTCTCCCCTGAGCCCGAACCTTTAAAAAAAAAAAACTTCAACAGAATTCCTCACCTACCTGTTACCCTATCTAACCATCTTTCGATCATCATCTTTCCTTCTTGTTCTTTTAAGAAAAAAAAACCCAACCCTCTGGTCTTTTTCATTCCCAACTCCAGGCCTTACCTAAAAAAAAAAAAAAATTCCCCTCCCTTACTCAACGGATCATGCAGTCTACACCCCGAAGTCACGTCACCGCCACAGAAGAAAGTGCAAAAAAAAAAATCGCATTTGGACGCTTCTTCAACGTAGACGAAACCACCCCATTCATCAACGACACCTGGAACGAAGACATGATGTTCTTCAGCCGACCACTTCATGGAAATTTCAAAGGTACGATCCTTTTTCTCACCTTTTCTCACTTTTGTAGTAACCATGGAATCCCTGTAATGCCAACTACATTACTTCATGCGTTAACCACTCTATCAGCCGCATCCTTCAGCACCCCAGGGACTCGCTCAAAGGTGCCCACCACCAAATTTTACGAGATCGGCCTGTCAATTCAACAATTGACAGGTATTGCACTTTTGCAGCATAAAGAAAGAACATTTCGCTGGCCCCCAGCCAGGCCGGCTAAAAATGGTTTCTTTTGCTGTAAAAAAGTGCAACACCGAAGGGCCCACCCTGCCTCCCCTCTTGAGTCACCTTTGGACAATCTTGAGACAAAGAAATGGCAAACTCACCTGCCACTTCTCTTAAATAGGGAGATTGGGTGCGGAGGCGGCCGTCGATCTTTGAAATCTCAAGGAAAGGACAGCTATTGAACTTTTTCAGCAAAAGAAACCATTTTTAGCCGGCCTGGCTGGGGAACGGCAAAATGTTCTTTATGCACTTATGTTTCATTCAAGTGACAAGTAGCCATATCGGCAAAAGGGTTATGGCAATGATCTGTTGATGGACTGGTTCGCCGGTTTGAATTCAAGACACGTCACTTGAATGAAACGTAAGTGTATAAAGGTGGCTTGCTGGATAGCGTTATTCTTGTGTATGATTTTCGCTGATGCCTTGTTTCCAATTTACCATTTGTCGTTCCTTGTTTTTACTGGGGATACACGGAGCCGAAAAGAGTGGACACTGATTCCTTTCATAAACATGTTAGTTGAGGTTTACCCAAATGTCATGTGTCAAGTTTTGTTTTCTATCTCAATAATTGTGGTCAGTTAGGGTCGGTCTGTTATTCCGCATGTAAATTTTATTGGGAAAAATTTATTGGTTCTGTCAACTGGCCTGGATAGGTAAAAGAGTATTAAAATGAATGGGTATGGGTGACGGTACTAGGGGAACTGGGAGCGGCTGAGTCCTGGAAATTCAGTATACCGTGCAGCAAGAAGTGAGTCAGTTAGTATTACACATTTGTAGTACAATAGCTGGCCGAGGATGCAGGGGTCGGACTTATTGGTACATCATTGCTTATCAGACAGCTGCCTACTTCTTTTTAAACTTCCTTACAAATTCCAGCAAAAGAAAAGTTAGAAGTCTTCCTTTCTTGCCGATAAACCGATCATTAGCATCTAGCATCCTGCTTCAAAATCCCTTGCTTTCTAATATTGCCGTTAATGTTTCCCCTAAAGGCAAAAAACAAGATTTCCCGTGCCACCACCTCCCCTCCAATAACAAGCCTCGCCTCGAGGAATTCGCGAGAACCGTTTTTAATGGGAAAGACACGTCAAAAAACAACTTTTATCATTAAGCGGGTCTCTTGTTGAGGAGGTTGGCATTAATCGGCTTTTCAGCGGGAAACCGCTTAGAAACCTCATAATCTAAGATCTTAGCTTTTCCACTCCCACAACAGACAACCGCCCGAAGATCTTCACTTAATTGGCGCTGGCCAAAACGCAGAAGAGTCCCTCCCGTACAAGGCAGCAAAAGCTAAACTTGAACTGAACCAGAAGAGCACCAAGAATTAAACCAAGAGGTACCCCAGAAGAAGAGTGAGAAAAAGGAAGAGCAAAGAAAGAACGGAG
>JAHWFP010272603.1:21040-59498 GCA_023313725.1 Lithobius niger
GGTTCAATCGGGATTTTCTCCAGAGCTTGTGCATCGTCTGCTTAAATCAGGTAGTTTAAAAATTCGTACGGCTTAAACACTGACACCCATTGACGTCGGATACCTGTTAACATTAATTCCAGTATCTAAACTATCGATAAAAAAATTCATTGTTGGAGGGTTTAGTATTCCTTTAAGCTCACATCTCTCGATGTGATAATTAAAAAAAAATAAAACCACGCCCATTACTTCGACCGACCAGGCCAAAATTGCGTAGCCATCCGCATAACTGCTGATCTTTTCATCCCGAAAACGAAACCCGCTAATCAGCTGACTATACGTCTGCTTTCCGGCAAATAGCATCACATCTTTTTTTTTTCTGTTCCTTCTTTTTTTCCCTCTCTTCCTAAACCTCTTCGTATTCGAGTCGTACAAACTCTTTAATTGGTTCTTCTTCGACTCTCGACAAGAATGAAACCCACTAACAAACGAACCACTTTCGCTACCACCTCCTCTACCCTCTCTCGCTTCTGTGAAATCCACCTTTTCATCCCTCCCCCTCCGTCTTCCTATTACCAACTCTCGTCTTTTCGTTTCCACCAAACGGTTTTAACTTCCTGTCGTAAACGAAAAAGACTGTCTTTGAAAAGTCGTTTTCTTCCAACGACCGTAAAGTGTTTGGGAAAAAAAAAAACATGTAGCGTAAATTTTTGAACGGATGAAACAAGAATTGTTTTTTATTTGAGTTATATTTTATTGTATAATTATGTTGGGTGGGACGATTGTTATGGGGTCACGCCGTGCTGGGAAAAATCACGGCTTTCAAGCCGTATAGTAACTTAGGCAATATCGCAACTAATTAACAAATAACGATACGTTATACATATATATAAATCACAGAAAATAATGAAAAGGCAAGTCGGAATGAGCCATCATTGCAAAGTCCTACACTAAGAAAAAAATCTAATTATTTGAATTAACAGTTTTTTCAACTGAGAAGATCGTCTCGGTACGGATAGGAACAATTTTGCTAGGACATTCATATCACATTACGTGCAACAGTGTGCAAAATGATAAAAAAAAAAATGGACTAGAAATGTGCGCGTCGTCACCGTGCTGCAAAATCCAGGAATTTATTATCAAGTCCTAGGTCTTTCATACCATAATCGACAAACGACAATGAGCTTTTGCACTTCAACGCAAATATTTTATGCGTTTCGTAAGGCTCCTATATCGGAATGAAATACATACAGTAGTGTTTTAAAACTTTGCGCAACTAATGCGCATTTATACTTTACTTTGAACATTCGTGCAGAGTTTTTTATAACTTTACAGAACGTAATATGTAATTATGTATATACTAAATATAGCAAACCAGACAATACTATTTAAAACCTTTCTTTTTCGGTAAATGAAAATTTTTGGTTCCATTTTCAAGTTAAAATACTAATTGCTCATATGCTGCATCCAACCTATCAAAGGTAGCCCAATCATGATTTTTTTTAATAGTTTCTTCATTATGTCCATGGTTTTTCCGCGATTAGATTCCTTACAAATGTATTTCTTTTTCCTACCTGTAACATTAAAAGCATATGTCTACTGCCCGGTTTAATAGCCACCTAGGAATTTTCCGGTAACGTTTATGCCTATTTCTTGACAACAATCATCTTGTTGCCCAGCCTCGTCATTTTTTTTCATGTTTTTTTCTGTATTTTTTCTTTAGCTGTTTAACAGTGATTCCTTTTCCGAAGTCGCCAACAGGCAGCTAATTTATATTTTATAGCACTATCGCTTTAGTAGTTTCATCTTAGGTACTTCCGGTTAATTGTGAGATTACAGACCAATCGGGCGCAGGTTTTCAGGAAGATTTGCCCCGTTTTTGCGACCCTGTATTCACAGGACTAAAAGGAGTCTAAAGGAGTCTAAAAAAAATAGTAATGACTGTGCATATCAACATGGCACCCTCGAATCACTATTGCAGTCCTCGAAACGCCTTTGTTTTATGGGTGTTTGCCTTTATCCGTTATCTACGGTAGCAAAATATATGCAAAAAGGGGGGTGGGGTGAGGCTTCTGCGCCAAGGGCCCGAATGTGCCCTTGAAAAATCTCTGCAAATATAGTTTCCTCGGTGTTTTACACTGCAGTTGTCTGAGTTAAAAAAAATCCATTTTGAGATGGAAGCAATTACATATTCCTACCGAGGTGTCTGTTGTTGCTTTTGCTAGGGCATTAGAATATAAACTTCGTTTTAAGCAAGTGCTAGATCTAGAAGCTTTTACTATCTAGCAAAACTAGGGCTTAAATTTAAAACTAGCAAAAGCAAGATTTTTATTCAGGACGAGTTTAGCCAAGGATAGCTTAATGGTTTTGGAAGGCACTGAAAATTAACCATTTCCTAAAATAAGGAAATAAATCTGAAAGCAAACAATAAATGAAGGAAGCCACATGATTCACGATTGGCCTTGTGAGAATGTTAATAACGAGAGGAAGATAGGACTTGTCCCTGACCTTCCCATAACTAACCGATTGTGTGCTCTGTTTTGTCATGCCTTCCACTCCCCCTCCCCTTTCTTCTGTTGGACATTTGTCTGTAGTCCTTCAGGTATGTACTGGATTGTTGGTTGAAATACGGCTATATTTTTTCAAAGTGGGAGCATGTGTAAAGGTGCCCTTCCTTTCACATACTGACTTCCTGACCTCGTGATGTGGCCTCAGGTTATCGGTGAGAAACGGTTGAACAGCATTGTTAAGCTGGACATTCGTCATGGTTAGTATTATTCTTCTAAACGAGGTATCGATTATCAATTTCTCGATATTTTGTATGACGTAAGTAGCCACGAAGCTTTATTCACCAACGTCACACCCTTACTACAAATGTATTTTAAATTATGGTGACGAGAAGATATCCTGTTGTAATTGTAGGACTACACTATGTATCTAGGGGAAAATATAAATTCGTGCGGTTTCTCTTTGTCACTATGTTCGATGTTTCGCTCCCTCGTTGGGTTCCGTGAAGCCATAACCGGCTAATAAAAAAAGCTTTGATACCAGGAAACAAGAACCGCAACATGTATATAAGCCCATCTTACGGGTAACGTGTATTTTAAACGTTTCACACCTATAGGTGACGTTATAAAATGTAGCCAGTATCATCCTAGATACATTTTTGGAGCACCTTTTACTTTAGGTAATCTCTCTGTTCTTATAACTCCTACTAAAAAAAATTCAATGATGATTACGTGGTAGAAGATAAGTTTTCACAAACTACAAAAACTTACTTTTAATTATATAAAGATACAGCTCATTACTCAGAGCTTAACCAACAAGTACATCCGCTTCAGTTAAAAAAAAAACTCACAAACTAAACTTCCGCACTACAGAAGCGTTGAAGTGAGTATAAATAACTCTTTGCTGTTTACACAAGTTCACACTCTTGCTATCGCAACAGGTTTTAAAGACTAGTACAGAGTAATTGATTCACTTAAACCAACGTCTTTATACCAGTGAAAGAAAGCCCAGCACATACTAAAGAAAAATACGTGCCTTTGCGTGCCCCAAGAAAAAACATTTTCGTGTTTTAGGCTTTATCAAAACTGATGACGCTATACATGTCACCAACAAACGCTCCATAACTTTCGTCGTATAGCAAGAGCTGCGGAAGTAAACTCAGCCCTTCTTGACCTAAGGGTGGTAAGCAGGAGACGGCAAAAGTCCCCCCCCCCCAATCCCCTAAACCACCTTACGGAGTTTTTCAGACAGGAGAAATGTGAATGGCGGTGAAGTAAAAAACAACCAACAATTCTCAAATGTTCAGAATTAAAAAAAAATTTCTGCGCAAGAGTCAGCCTTAGATACAAGAAAAAAGTGGAAAGGGCAAATCAGTGCGAGTTGTTTGTGCCCTTCCTTAACGAATCCTGTGTTAATTACAGACCATTAAATTGTAGAAGAAAAGAACAAAACTTTACTTAGCAAGAAATGAAACCAAGGCAGCTCAGGAGAGCGATGCAGCAAAGCGCTACAAAGATAAAGTTAACACATTTAGTTAAAGAGCTACAGTAAGGAGGTCGAAAGGATGCGCCTAAGAAGTAATTAAATAAAAGGTGAACAGATACGGATACAGCTAAACAGGTACAAAACTTTTAAAAACAAAAAACATTTCAACCAAACCAATTTAAATTAATGAAGAGCTACAAAAGAAGGACACTATTATGCAAACCCCAGCAAATGAGTAAGTTTTTGGACATACGTTCTTACAGCATATGTATATATATAATGATTCTCGTGATTTCCCCCGTTTTATCTTGGTGAATTGAGCTTGTCTGTATCGTCTCACCTTAATGTTAGTAAAACTTGCATGTGAAATATGCGGTTTTTGTTTGTTTATATTGAAGCAAGTTGCTGGCCTGGTAGCTACAGGCAATCGTTTGGCACTGTAATTTAAAGAAACGACGATTACCCATTTTTAGCTAAAACTGGAGCATCATTATGCTAATAACATGGAAGCTACCTTTTTTTGCAATAATACGCTGATAACCAAGGCGAACGAACTATGAGTTCGTAGTCCCTGTATTAATAGGTCGTAGCATCCTGCATAGATTCACTATCTTTTTGCGATCAGTGCCAGGTACATCTGTTTTCACTTCCATGTATCGAGTCTAATGACCATTGACGAACTACTATCTGCAAGGTGCTCCACTACCAGAACAAGCCCACATTGATAAATACGGGTATAGTAGCCTATATCCGAACTGATTGTTAGTTATAATGGTTGGTAGTTCTTGGAGTAGTGCGACCCAGATTCAACCATAAGAGATTCAACGGAGACCGGACGCGAGAGATCAGGCAGATGGGAACATTTAATGATGATCGTTTATTTCCAAATTTGTTGGCTAAACATTTTTCTCCTAAATTAAACTCCTAATTAATGAAAAGTAATAATTAATTATGAGTAACGTTGATTTTGGTTTTGGTTGATTGTACTTCACACCTGTATTTGCACTAAGCCGCAACGAAATATAATATGAAATATGGAAATTCTTAATATTAAACAACGTGAAAACGTCATATTAAAAAGCTTTTATAAATGAAGTAATTCAGAAAAGACCTATACCAAACAAATAAGACAACCTTAATCCAATCTTAGTAAAAAAAAAGCACGGATGGTATGAAAGCACACATTTGCCTGAGTGTTTAAAAAAATACAAAAATATATCTGGGAACTAGACAAATTGATGAAATAAAATGAAAAATTAAACTTGGCAGCTGTCAGGTTTTATTCCCCTAACAATTTTGTATTAAACATTTCGTCATTTAATGTATTTTTCTTTCTTAATTGCATCCTATTATTGTTTCCAGTTTTGAAACTTGTAATGTGACACTGTATAAACAGGTTTTTTTTTCTTTAATAGACCCATTGTAAACATTTTTAGCTGAAAAACACACATAGGTTGACAAAAGCGTTTTGAACTAGCATGGGCTGAAAAGAAATCTTCTAAAACATTACCAAGTGCAAGTGAAAATTTTCTCGGTGCGTCTAAAAAGTGTTTATTTTAAAACGCACGTTTCTACAATGAAGGAAGCAACCGCTATACAAATGCACTTGCTTCCTGGCTCATTTTGTAACCCGTAAGTAAAAAAGAATAAAATAAAATAAATAAATTTTTTAAAAATCCATAATAATTGTTGGCTATTAATTGTTTTTTGCTTTGCAACGCTATCGGGATAATTGCAGTAATGAAAGTTAAAATAAAGTTCCGCTAAAGCAGTTAAAAACCGTACTACAGTATTTTACGCAAAATTATGAAATTCTGTAGTGCCCCTGTAGTGACTCATCCTGCCTCAGCTCCTACCAACGTCAATATTGGACGACCTGATGCTGGGACTGATGACACAGCATCTTGATTACCTAGAGCTAAGCTTGGATGATGATCTTAAGTGTGCCCTGCTTCTATTGTTGCATTCACTTCCTGATTGTTACACTATAATGTATCGTGAGATTACACCACTTGTAAAGCTCGTGCATTGCCTAGCCAACATATTGTTAGTATTAGGTAATCACAATAATGCATTCCAAGACCCCATTCCATTCCTGTCCTCCATCACTGTAAGTAACATTTGGCAACTAACTAGAAATTATTATTATTCCTCCCCAATTTTCCCAGTCGTCCCCACTTAGTAAGTCATGTCCTTATTATTCATTTATCACCATCCATCACATTAATAATTATTTATAGCTTGTTTGATAAAGTCGTAGCAGGCTGAGCTTATGTACAAAATATTACATTGACCATCAAATATAGAACCCAACCAAATATGTCTATTTATTATTGAGTTTCCCACATTAAACTTTCATATATACATTAGCTATTTCGTGTTAGGGTCGCCCACTCCCCCAAACTTCTACAATAATTAGAAGTTTCATCATTTTGTAGCATTCCTTAAAACTTCAATCAATAATGCTAAATAAGCCCATCTGGGGCATTACATAGCTACAAGCTATTTTACTAACCAAAAAAAAAAGCAAACCATCATAGAGTAATTTACGCCATAACATGTTATGATACAGTATGAACTCTATTAGACACTCACCAGTTTAGTAAAAATATTAATTCACTAATAGTATAACCATAATAACAACAACATTACAAAAACACAAAAAACCTAACTAACATACAAAAGTATAAAGATGTATGTTGATGCATGCTAACATTATATTAGTGAAGCACGGTAGGAATAAAACAAGGAAGGAAAAACGGAAAGAGGATCCTTTCTTCCCCCAACCGACGCACCATATAGTAATAAATAAAATGAAATTTAAGGTTAGTTTCATCATTAATGTAATGGTTAAGTCTATTTTTGAAGGAGTTAGTTGACGTCTTGCCAACAAACACCACAGTCAACGCACCTGTCTAAACAAATAAGTAATTTGTTTTCGTATGTTTTATAAACTAGTTTACCCATACATACAAAAAATATTTCACCACATAAGTATAAAACCTTTGCCTCCAAAAAGACAAAAGTGCATAATCCCAGTAGGACAAATATTTGACATCAAACTGACAAAATTATTTTCCCCAAAAGGACAAAATGTTGGACCCCAAACAGACAAACGTTTGACCCTAAAATGCAAACATACAACACATCTGAAAAAAAAAAACGATAGTCAGCGTAAGTAGGCTTGTAAATTTAAAATTCCAGGACTTTTCCGAGATTTTTCTAGGACTTGTCAATAAAGTCAATTTCAAGGACTACAAACAAGCCATTGACGACAAGGAGGCAATTAAAACACATTTTTTTTTCTGCTAAATGACAGTGGCAAAACGCAGAAACACTGGCGCTGCAATCCTGAATACCTGTTGTGTCAGTTTTATTGTACCTGTTGACGATGTTTTATTTATTTATTTATTTATTTATTTTTAAGTATGCGTTTCAACATAAATTACGCAGTGTCGTCCAACACGGAAAACGGAAACACGATTTTTCGCTTTGGAAATTTCCAAGAAGTCTAGGACTTTAGGTGTTTTTCAAGTTTTTCAAGCACATTTGCAGCCAGGAATTTTATTTTAAGGACATTTCCAAGTTTCCAAAAACCCTATCAATCAAACTTCCATCGAGTTTAAACGGATCTTGGTAACTGGGGGCAACTAACGGCACGAAATGGAAATAAAAATATGTGTTATTTTTTCTTAACGTAGGCATATAAATAAGTTGAGTTCTAAAGATCACAATGATTACCGGGTCATGCGAGACGCTGTAATACTTGTACTTTCCGCTGTAATGTAAAATTTTATTCAGAATATTTTTCGTAACCACTTCACACACCTATACGATTTCTTCGTTGTGCTCTGCGAACGAATGCAACCCCAAGCTCTACGAACGCATTTGGATAGTTATGCCACCACACGTGAGATTGCATTTATTTTCTATATTCACACTAAAAGAATTTTTACGATAGCGTATTGTGGAAAATGGCATTGTGATGTTGTGGTAGTGCTCGGGTCACTAGTCGTGTAGATCAGACTCCCCTACTGCCGCTACTCAAAATCAGCCTAACCACCTAGTGGAAAATGCGAATATCTCCGAAATTATTTCAGTTTCGATTTTCATGTCAAACTTTTGAAATTCATGCACCAAATATCAACCAAAGTCGAAATATCTTGAAATGTCTTGAAATATCTTGAAATGTCTTGAAATGTCTTGAAATATCAACCAAAGCCGAACACAATCGTAAACGTTATCGAGTCCCAAACAGACAAACTCACAGAACACACACAGACAAACAGACACACAAAATCCATTTCAGTCTCGTATTCGACCTCGCTGCATCACTCGCCTGGCCAATAAAATGCTGTTTGCAATAGTTTCTTATTGATTTTTTGTTTAAATTCAAGAATCTTTAATTATGCAATAAACAAGTGTAAAATATTTTATTTCCCTTAAATTTCCAATTTCGTTTGCCAGCTGTTTCGAAGGTGAAGGATAATTAAAACTCTTACCAAAAGCGTTTACAGTCCGTGGCAGTTATCTTATTTACGAAGAAAAATGTTTTTTCGACTGTTTGAATTGAACCACCAGAGGCATAGATAGATTAACGGAAGCGGGGAAGTGGAAATCCATTCTCTCCTGTACCTAACGAGCAGGTGTTTGTTGCATACTGACCCAGGAAATGAGGTCGATGACGCGATCCTTTGAGAATCAAAGGATAGACTGAAAAGGTTTAAAATCTAATGAACAGGGTGAAGACCGGTGCTGTTGAACATGCACCTTGGGGGCAACCAGCTAGGCCCTAGAGCAACTTCGGACGCAACTTTGCGTATTAATATCACTCATCGTGTAAAGTTTGTACCAGTGTAGACGACAAGATTACCCAAGATTCGACAGTTTTTGACGTCATTGGCGCGTACCCAAAACAATGACAAGATGGCTGCTTTTTCTAAGCAGGCGACAGCTTGCTCGTGCGAAACCAAGGGAAGAGGTTTGTTACTTTAAGTAGCGGTAGCTTTGAACAAAATTTGTGAATGTGTCAGCGGAACTCGGAGGATAACAACACATAACAAGAATTTCATAAAGAAATACATAAACTGCTTATGCCAAAAAGATTATCAAGCTCCAAGTTTGAGCAGAAGAGCAATGTTGTTGCTTGCCGCGCCCTGCGCCTGGCTCCCCCCCCCCCCCGTGAAATACCCCCTGCAGTTGAAAAACGGAGGACACAATCAGTACGCATAGAAGCCATCATAACCAATGCTCCGATTACGCTCGTATTATTAAAAGCGACGTAGGTTCCAGTAGTAAAAATCAACTAAATAGGTCTAAACATTCAGACATGCAATACGACCATGGTCGATTTTCTTTTGGAGGGGGAGGAGGTGGAGCAACAACTACCATCTCACCATCACACCCAAGAAAAACAACTCATTCTGAAAAATGGACCTCAGTCGAAAATACTTAAATTTATAAAACAAAATGTAAATGAATAAAAAAAATTATTAATATTTTGGCAAAGCTTGGGGGGGGGGGGGGATTTGTCCCTAAATCCGTTGAACCCGTCTAGACACCAATGAAACAAGATAATGTACTTTGTACCAACGAAACAAAATAATGTACTTTGTTTCTATAATGATAAAAGCTACACATTGGATGAAAAAATCTGACACACTTGCTATCAAAGAACGCTTGCCATGAAAGCGCAACATTATTATTTTCATAGACGAAAGACAAAGCTCTCTATAGGGCTAAAGTTTACATTAGGCACATACTCGATATCCTTACGATATTGATTCCAAATGACTCCAACACCTTCCTAAATACAGGGACAGTTGGTTTTAGAGCGCGGAAATGTGTTAAAACGACTTAAAACGGTCGATTTGTAGCGCCACAATCCGTACATTTATACGGTGTTTGCGTTCGTTCGCCGGGCCGGCAGGGTATACCTTACATTTTTTCGTAAACAGTTCCGATAGGCGGGTTGTTATTGTCAGTTTCGTGCAAGAATTTCATACAGAAATACATAAACTGCTTATGCAAAAAATCGCAACATTAATATTTTCATAGACGAAAGCCAAAGCTCTCTATTGGGTGGTTCCGGTAGGCGGGTTGTTATTGTCAGTTTCGTGTGGTTTTGTGTGGGTTTGTTGTTATTTTCAGTTAGGTTAGGTTAGGTAAAGTTGGGGTTTGGCATTTCATACTGGGGCAGTTAATTGGTTAGGTTATGTTAATGATGATTTAACGAGTTTCCACAATTTGGGATCAATTTGTAGTGCCTTCCGTGAAAATTAAAGGTAGGTTTTTTTCTCTTTTTTCGAATTTCGGGCCATGAGCGTAAAGGGAACATGGGAAGAAAACGGGCTCTCGTCCGATTTTTTTAGTGGACTAAGAATTACCTGCTGAGTAATGTTTTCCTCTTCCATTTTTGGGGCAAACGCACCGTTTGGCGTGGTGAAGGTCCAAAGTTAGACCCGCGCCGTGCCAGAACGCATGAAACTGGGCGAAAGTCCGGCAAGTGAAACGCCAAACCCCAACCAGTTCATTACCTCAAGTGAAATGCCGAAGCCGGTTTCTGACCTAACCGACAGTAACAACAAAATCACACGAAACTGACAATAACAATCCACCTATCCGAACTGTTTACGGGAAAAAAATATCAGCTGAGAACATCGGAGGAAAACGGCCTCTCGTCCGTCAGTGCAAAGAGTGAGGCTTTCAATAAGTTCTGACGGCCAAACGAAGCCTTTGCCACAAAAATTGTATGCGAAAATCTTGCTCAGTTGATCATTTTACGTCAGTCTAGCCCAACGAGAGATCAATCGGTGAAGAGACCTTATTCTTCCCATAGGCCGCGTAAAGTAAACTTGTTCCTTCTATTTTACTATCGAAAATGATCATAGAATGAATTTTTAATTCTGCCTTTATTCCGTTAGCTACGCACCTTAATGCACTATCCCGTTGTCTCACACGTTTGTCAAATTGATTATACCAGGAGCCAATGAAACGAGCCCCTCCGGGGCGACAACAAACTGTTAAACTAAACAATCGATTATACAGTAATTACCTGATTAGCAGGAGTCACATAACTACACGAATTGCCAATGCGCACAGAATCCTAGGGCAGCCTTCCCGGCGAACCGTAACGCAGCCGCCATTTTTTTTCCAGTGATTCGCTAATAGCCCAACAACAGATAGAATTCCGTTTTTCGTGCATGTTGTCAAAACCTAAAATAAGCTGGGCCAGTTCTGATTCAACTTTTTTTCATATAGAAACATAATTGGCAAACATTTTTAGTGCAGTACCTACAACTTTTCATATGCAAACGATTTAGCTATAAACTGTTCAATAACAACGTCTACAATTTGCTGGCAGTCCTCTAATCAAAATCACGAAAAATCGTCTAATATTTCAGTCACTTCCGGCCATACGACAATGGTGATAGGCATGACCCGTTCAAAAAAAACGACTGGAGTGGGACGAAACGTCATTCAACAATAGCTCACGACGCAAGCCTCTTTTTATCTCCGACTGTATTTCAATAACTGCTTTATGCATTACATGCATAAGCAGTTAAAAATTATACGTCACTGTGTCATTGAGTTGTAGTTGATGTAAAACGTTAAAAAAAATTAACCAACCTATGCATCTCGCAAAGATCTCGCAGCTTTTATGCTTTGCCCACTTATCAATAAGTGGATTGACCGTAACTGTTCTGTATATTCAATCATCCTGATAGCAAGCACCCAACGGAACTCGTTATTAGTACGTAGAACATACAAACCGATTTTTTTTGCTATACGAGCTCATTTTCTACTAAGCTGTTAATAAACCTGCAATGTAATTTCTAATCTGATTAGTTCAGCAATTATCCAATTCCTGGTTTATTCAATTACAATCCACATAACAGTAATCAAATTGGCATCCATAAACGAACCATTAATAGCCACGTTAACTGAATCCAAGTGTGAAATAGTAATTGCCTAATGTAAACAAAGTAAATTCATTTTTGCCTAGTAACTTGGTTAACATAGTAACTCCCTCTTTCTGGATTTAAGTTTGTTGATTTAATTAGTTAACTTAGAAGTAAATTAATTTAATTTGAGAGCAAATCAATATGAGAGGCATTAGTAGCCGCAACTACCGCCAGGGCTCCGCGTAGGCTTGGAAGAAGTAAGATGCGATATCTTGGTAACGTTCTAATCTGTGGTTCTAATCTCTGACCATTGATGGACAAATTCTACCAATATACTAACCGTGAGTCGTGTTTTTTTTTTCAATTTCATTGCTTTTATTTTACAGATACAGTTGTTTTTTTTCAATGGCTGTCAAATTCTTCCTTTAAAATATCTATGCGTTTTTCATAGCTTATTTGAGATTAAAAAATAAAACCGGAACCCTTTGGCCAATTTTATTCACGTACTAACTTGAATCTACAAGTAAAGCATAGAATTGTTGTAGAATCGGTTGCATGTGTTCAAAAGTTATTTTGGGACAGACAGACAGACGGTGGCACAACCCGAAAAGCGCTTTTGTTCTGCTTCGCACCGCTCGTAACTAAAATGGAGGGTTAAAACCCATTTACAAATCTTGCGTTTTATTTAGTTTATGTAAGAAGCACTTTAAGCCCTGGCCTTAATAAATTATACTACCAATTTTTTGATAAACGTTTAGCGCTGACGTGGTCCATGCACACTGATTGTCTCCTATGCCTGTGTGAAATAAAAACCTTTTTGACATATTTATACCTAACTAGGGCAGCCGCCGTATATGGCCGTCTTTATAGAGAATTGTTGTGATTTCCCGTTTGCATGAAAATATTGTGACTGGAAAAAAACATGACATCATCAGTACTGTGCATCTTTGTTGAAAAGACAGTTCGAATCATTACTTATACGGATAATTCAGTTTGAAAAACTTACAAACAAATAAAAGAATTAAAATTATCGAGATTTCCACTGCGGACACACACACAAACAAAAAACTTACGATCTTAGTTATATAGATTCACAAATACTTCAGGGTGGAATGTCACTGCGGTAAAACGTTTGGCGAGTGGAATCGAGGAACGTTTAATTCCCTTTGTGCAGCATGATTAATTAAAATGTACACTCTGAAGACACGCACATCACTGTGCACTGCTTAGCCTCTACACGAATGGTTCTGAGAAAGGGTGTTCAGAAAGGGCACTGCCACTGCACAAACTGTGCATTGCTACTACATAATTCTTACGGATACTGAGCTCCTAAGCAGTGATATGCATGCACCATTGGTGCACAGTGTCTTCACCGCGTAAAGTTGTAAACATTATGCGAAGTGTTTTATAATTGCTTGGTAGCCCGCTCATTTCAATTACGCATTATCTAATTGTAACATTTGTAAGTACTAGGACACCCCCCCCCCCTTATATATATGCCCTGTTTAATAAAGCATTGTTGTGATTTCCCATTAGAGGCCTAGATCCCGTTTGCATGAAAATATTGTGACTGGAAAAACATATGACGTCATCAGTACGGTTCATCTTTTTTGAAAAGATAGAATTATTACTTATACAGACGAATCACTTCTGTATCCCACTGCGCACTTCCCACTGCGGACATCAATACAAATTAATATTAGTGGGAATCTCGGTGATCTGGCGACACACACAAACAAACAAACAAATATTATTATCTTAGTTATATTGATTACAAGTCTTTATACAGAATGTAACTACATCAACAGAATAAATACACGCAAAACAGCATCAGTCTGCATTTCGCAGTACGAAGCGTGTAAAACTAAGTAGGATTTTAGGTGTGTCCGTTTATGTGTTGGAATGGTCAGGAAGACAACAAGCACTGAAATCTGGTATTTATAATAGCATCATCAACGCAACATAACAGTAGCTAGCGTGCACAGACCACCGAGAGGACAGGGGCAACTTTTGTGAAAGGGCACGCTGCGGTTTTTATTCCTGGGGATCTTTTTGTTTGTCTCGTCAGTCTTTTTTTTACCCTGTTCAAGCTTGTCTCTCTTTTTTACCCTTTTATGCCCCTTTCCTGGCCTTCTTTCTGCCCTCTTTAGGCCTCTATGTCTTTCCTTGGCTGGAGCACCTGCGCTTACCAGTTCAGTAAACCAAAATGGGGCATATTTTTTTTTAGAAAAAGGGCATTTTTTCCGAAAAGAGCAGGGGCAATGCCCCCCCCCCCCCCCGGTCCCCTCCTGTGCACGCCACTGCAACATAACGTCAGAAAAAATGGCATATTTACAATAATCGTAGAGCCTAGTGGGAAAAAGTAGTGCAATATAGATTTCAGTATGTAGCCGCTACGCTTTATTTCCTTTTAAGCGTTCAGGCAGTTGAACTTCCGTTATTTTCACCATCAGAAAGTAAAGAAATAAAAAAAACACTAAGCTGAGTATGACCAGAAAAAAAAATTACAACGTCCAAACTGGTTGATTGTATGTGTTTATTTTTCACGTCTACAGAACGGCTGTTTTCAAACGAGCTTTAGATTCAAGAATGCAACGCGCGGTTCGCGGTTCTTATAACGAGGTTGATGTTGAGGTACTTTATTTTTATCCAGCGGTTCCTTTTTGCGCCTTCCTGTCTCGTGCTGCGACGGGGCAGATGCATGAACTGTGCCAGACGAGGGGTGGTTTGGTATTAACAAGAAAGATCCGGGCACCTGTCCAAGTAAGGCAGGCTATCTTGTGTCAGCCGGAGCTGCATTTAGTATAGGCCAGGACCATTGCTGGCCTGTCGTCCCTCCCTACCTAGCGCCCCCAACAATCGCTACAAGAACAAACACATTGACTGGGACCTGGCTAAACAACTGATTGGGATGCTGGGATATTGTTGTTTAAAAGGAAACTAGGCCTGTAAAGGGTGGGAGTTGCCCTGCTAAAAAAAAAACACTCGAAGATTCCAAATTTGACGGCAAAAACATAATTGTCCCCAACGTATCTAATTTAAGGACGAAGTAACCCTTCGGCCCCGAATTAGAAGAAGATAACGTCCCCAAGGTTGGAATTCGGACAAAAGCTACCTTACGGCCCGGAATTTGAGGGCAAATATTTCCCCAAGGTCAAGGCATGCCCTAAAGTATAGGCCTACCAAATTGGAGAGCAAAATGTCCTAAAACTGCTGCTGAATTTGAGGGCAGACGTTGAAGACCAATGTGTCCTCAAGGTATCGAAATTGAGGGCACAATAGGGGTTGGACAATAGAGAAAAAAACATATTCGAATATTCGAATATTCGTTCAAATTTTTTCCATGTTTAGACCCGAAACAAAATAGGTTTTTCATTAAAGTCATATGTTTTATTTAGTCTATTGGCAATGTAAGGCATAGGTAATACAACCACAAGTTTAATTTAATCTAAGGCGAGGCAACTTGGAAGGCATACAGAACACAGGGTTAAGAAAATAATAAACTGCCAATTGCAATAATTCACTAATATTAAAGTTGAAGTCATCTATCAAGTGGCTACCATGGCCCTGCTTGATTTCCCCACTCTTTAGTTATTAAATGTTTTAGGGAGAATTGCTGAAAAACAGCTGATTACATCCGTAATCTTCACCCACCCCCATCTCCACCCACCACTTGCAAGTGAGCAATCCAAGACGCATGGTTTTTTCCCACTACAGATTAGTTGGGAGGGAAGGGGAAGGGAAGAAGCATAACTGAGAAGAACACAGGAAAACTTAAAAACCAACTAAAAAATTAAAAAAGAAACGTAAAACTACACTAAACTTTTTTTGTCCTATTCGAATATGCTCCTCACGAACGAATATTCGAATATTCGTTCGACCCCTAGGGCACAACCTTAAAGTCGCTGAACCAAGAAAAGAAAAATTAAATGAGTGTATTTATCGTTACATTGAAATACTGAAGCTTTCCCCCAATAAATCCTTTAGTTTTTTGTACAGAATCGAATGAAAAGTTGGGTTAACCATTACCATTATTGATGACACATAAAAAAAATAATAACATTCAGTCTCCGGGATGAGGCACATCATCAACACTCAACAAAGGTCGAACATATTGACGACAACCTCTCCCCCCCCCCTCCCTTCTTCTCATCATGACTGGAGGGAAATCTGTTTTAAGTTTGTCTTTATCGATCACACCTCGTAAACTCATTGTCCAATTCGGTAAACGTTTTCCACAAGTTCCAAACTAAAAGTAAAAAAATCGGTTACAGGGTGGTCACGACTCTTTCCACTCAAGTACGTAAATAACAAAAAACACAGCTTTTTTATGAGAAATTTGGCCAGTCCTTGAAAAAAATAAATTCATAGAATTAATCCGAAATTGTTGTATAACAACAAAATTGTTATACAGGGTGTTCGGAAATTGGTGTCAAATATTTTGAGGGTCCGCTGTGTGATCAAAGATAAGAAGAAAAAGTCCTATAAACATGGGTCCGGAAATGCACCAGTCTTTAGTTACAGCTCCCCCCCCCCCCCAGGTTTGGGGTAAACAGTTCTTAAATACCTCGTAATGATTCACCGTTTACATTCCAAACTCAGGATATGTGCCATATCATACCTGGTATTTCAGTACTTCATAATACAGTATTGGGTCGCACAAGTTATCAGAGGGAGAGGTAATTTTCTTATGGGGGGGGGGGATCAAACGTGGGGGAAGAGAGGAGTAACTGCTTTGGTCTTGTACTTTAATGAAACAAATTGTACATACCAGAAAAAACACATCGTATCAGATTACTGTGTGATTGAAAACAATCGAGAAATGAAACATCATTAAGTAAACAGAAGATGGCTACTCAAAGTTTTACTGAGTGTCATTGCATTTGCGGCTCTGCTGCAATTAACTGCAATACGCATCCGCAAAAGACCTCCTCTCCAGAACATTCTGTGACAAGCAACTCAAAAAGATAAATACGACGGAAAACAAACTAAACGTAAGCGTTTTATCATAGTAGGTGCTCAAAATGACCACCCTCTGCCTCGATGCAGTTCCGAAGCCGCTGCGCCATGGACCGACGAACCCGTTCAAAGATTCCAGGGGTTGTGCGAATCTGGTTGCATCCATCCACAATCCTTTGGCGAAGTACATCAGCATTGGGAATTGGTGTACTGTACACGAGTGACTTTAAGTGTCCCCAAAGATAAAAGTCTAACGGGTTTAAGTCCGGAGATCTAGCAGGCCATGCTATTGGGCCTGCACGTCCAATCCATCTGTCAGGAAAGCTTCCATCAAGGTAATGTCGGGCCTAAAGGCTGAAGTGAGCAGGTGCACCATCGTGCATAAGCCACATTCGTGTCCTGACTGCCAGGGGAACGTCTTCCAGTAGTTGGGGCAAGTCATACTGGAGGAAATGGAGGTAGGTTTCTCCATTTAGGCGTCGAGGTAGAAAAAAAGGCACTACCAAATGATCACCAACAATTCCAGCCCAAACGTTTAGACTAAATTGTTGTTGATGTCTAGATTGTTGTACCTCGTGCGGATTTGCATGGTCCCAAAGATGGTTGTTGTGATAGTTGAATATGCCATCACGTGTGAAGACAGCCTCATCTGTAAACAGGATAGACGGCAGGAAATGAGCGTCTGCTCCACATTCATGATTCAGTCGCACACAGAACGCTCGTCGTGGTGGAAGGTCGGCCTCACCAAGACCTTGGACACGTTGCAAATGGTAGGGGTATAGCAGGTTATGATGCAAAATGTCCCAAATCGTCGAATTACTGACACCCTCTCTGCGTGCAATGCGTCGTGTGCTATCCGATGGATTTTCTGCTATGTGCTGGAGAACTCTTGTCTTCCAAGCCAACAGTTCGCACAGTTCTGGGTCTTCCAGCATCCGATGTCCGTCTCCCAAATGAGCCTGATTCCCGTAAGCTCTGGTGGATACGACTGAACGTTCTAGCACATGGCAAATTCCTGTCTGGATACCTTTGAGCGTAGAGAAGTCGTGCTTCCAATGCATTTCCATCTGCAAGACCATACATGTAGTGCATGTCTGCCAGTTCGATGTCTGGATACTCCATACTTAGGGAAGAGAACTACCGAACAGTAAACGTGAACAAAGGATCACAATGTCACCTTTAGATTTAAGTCATCAAGTGATTTAACAAACCCCTGTATTAACAAGAAGTCGTCTGTCAACCCCGAAATGTGGACTCTCCAAATGGTGTTCAAGGTCACCTTGTACAGATATGCGAATGTTCAATTTGAATTTGTGATTACAGTACTTTTTCGCATCACAAACGTTGTTGTTTTTGTCAATAAATGTTATTACATTCTGGAAGGGAGATCGTAACAGGGGGATAGCAACTAATGAATGGCAGAGCTTGCCCGCTGTAATGTAACTTTTAAGACTTCTAAGTTATTGTTTTTTAGAAGTTGGGTTTTCAATGATTTTTGTCTTTAACACTTAAAACTACAAAGAATCTGAGGTGGAGATTTACCTCCAAATCAAAACCAAGTTTATGCGATGATTTTTGTGGAAGCTGGACGTTAGACAAAGGCAACAAACAAACAAACAAATAAGCAACCAAATTCAAATTTGTGGGTTGAGTACAGTAATGTTGTTCTCGCCGCTTCGGCCAATGAAACAAGTGATCATCCGAATTCTAAGGATTCCCCCACTTTTACGTTTTAAACTTCTTTGCTTGAAGAGTAGAAAACAAACACATTAAATCCCTCACTTTTAATGGCGAGGATACCCGATTGATAATGTTTGGTGCTCTCCACAGAGATGTACGTACAGTAGTTGTTTTTTTTTTTGGAGGGGGTGGGGGGGCACAAACTTGGTAAACGATGTAACCTACTTGGTCTTTACACGTAATGAAAGAAAGTACAGTACTACTTTCGATTGTTTTCAATCACACGATGTGTTTTTTCTACAATTTGTTTCATTAAAGTACAAGACCAAAGCAGTTACTCCTCTCTTCCCCCACGTTTGATTCCCCCCCCCCCATAAGAAAATTACCTCTCCCTCTGATAAGTTGTGCGACCCAATACTGTATTATGAAGTACTGAAATACCAGGTATGATATGGCACATATCCTGAGTTTGGAATGGAAACGGTGAATCATTACGAGGTATTTAAGAACTGATTACCCCAAACCTGGGGGGGGGGGGCTGTAACTAAAGACTGGTGCATTTCCGGACCCATGTTTATAGGACTTTTTCTTCTTATCTTTGATCACACAGCGGACCCTCAAAATATTTGACACCAATTTCCGAACACCCTGTAGAGCGCAAGTTAGCGAACTCATCACGTTTTTCAATTAATGATAAAAAAAGAAACAACTGATAGACTGGATTCAATTAATACGTCAACCTTGTGAAACTTAACGGCTTATTTTAATTTGTTTTATTGTATTTACTATTGTTGGAATACGGCAGCTGTCAGTGTGCTTGACACCATCCTTTCCAACTAGGATCAGCCTCACCATTTGCTTCTTCACCTTAGAGAACCTCAGATGGTTAATATTCCTCGTCGGCTGGAAGGTCACCGTCTTCATGACTTCGGCTTGTTGCATGGGGTGGAACGTGGTAACGGATCCCAGATCTCTCTTTGAGACCTGCGAAGTGCATCCCACATTAACGTAATACCGTAGAATTAGAGGTCTGTGGATGTTGGAAGTTAAAAGGTGAAGAGTCCACACAAAGTAACAAACGTAAAAGTCGGGTTCAAGTCGATTTAACATAATGACTTCGTATGAAAGGATTAGGGTACATTTGTCTTAATTTCATCTCACCATCCTCTTTTCTACCAGCTCTCACAAGTCGCTCACCCACAAGTTGGGACGAGAGGTGTTACGAAGTGATACTCCTAGATTTGTTTTGAGACCTAAATGGTAGTTTCATGAGTTTTCAAAATTGAGGGTGAAAGTAAACTCAAGGTTTTAAACAATAAATAAACATTTATCATCAATTTTCCACAACAACTACAGCAGCCAAATGGTGCTATAAAACCAAATTAAACACTATGACTATTTGACCATAAATAAACATGACAAGGATAAACTAAACAACATAATAATATAATAATAATAATAATCTTTGCCACCCCTAGGGGTGGGAGGGTCATGGAAGGGCGGTGAGCCACTAACATCATACCATGAAATGAGTAATGGGGAAAAATTAAATACTCTCGGGCCAAGAACGCTTCAAGAATGGATGAAGATTTTCCATGTTGAGGTGGCGATGAAATCCCTGCACCGTGTTTTGGTTTACGGTAAGCTTGCTAAGAGCGTTCCAAACACGAATGACTCGCACCGAAAAAAAATTTCGGTGAGAATTTGTAGACGAGGCTGACATTGCAAGTCTCCAGCTATGACCCCTCGTTCGACCAATACAAGGTGCAAAATCAAAAAAGGGGAGGCTGACAGATGTGAGATCGTGTAGGATCTTGTAGATTAAGATTAAATCAAATTTGATTCTGCTTAACTCAAGTAGCTCCAGACCAGCCTTATTAAGGCGTTCAGAGTAGCAAAGGTCACGGATTCCCGGAAGTCCCTTCGTAAATCTGTGTTGGACAGCCTCAAGGCGGTCGATATCACCTAGTAAGTGAGGAGACTAGACTGGTGTTGCATATTCTAAAAGTGGCCGCACAAACACTTTGAAAGCCCAAACCTTGGTAGACCAATTACCAGAAGCAAAACACCGGTTGACCATTGCAACCCGACGGTATACCTTCTGTAGCCTGGAGTTCCAAAGACTTAAAAGGAAAATAATTTTCCGTGCCAATTTTGAGGTTATCCGCAAATTTGAATCCAAAAGTGTTACCAGCGGAAAAGTCAAGATCGTTAAGATAGACAACAAACAACAGCGGACCCAGGACTGATCCCTGGGGGACCCCACAGGGGACAGGAGCACTCGATGAGAGTGCAGTTGCAACTGCAACCTGTTGAGTTCTGTTGTTCAGGAAGGCCTGAATCCAGCCATCCAGCTTGCCCTTAATACCACAATTGGCAACCTTAAATAGCAGTTTTCGATGAATCACTGATTCGAAGGCCTTCTTGAAGTCAAAGTAAATATAGTCCGTTGGAATGCCAATATCAACGATCCAATACACTTAGTAACTGAAGAGTGGCAGATCTATTTGGAAGGAAACCATATTGGTCAGACTTAATAGTAGAGTGGTCCACAAAAACCTTCAAAATGACATCCCGAATAATGGATTCCATAATTTTACAGGCAACACAGGTCAAGGCAATGGGCCGGTAGTTTGTCAGATCTGAAGAAGATCCCTTTTTGAAAACCGGAATAATTGTAGCTGAACTCCAAATCTTAGGGATTCTACCCTGAAGGAATGAGAGAGTAAACAGTGTAGAGAGCGGGTAGCAAAGTTCATGGGCGAGCTGCTTGAAAAGGAATGCTGAAAGGCCATCTGGTCCACGTGATCAGCTTGGCTTAATTTTGTTTATTGCTTCAAACACAAGTGTGTCAGTAAAAAGCACGTTTGTGCAAGATACACTGTCAGCAGACAGGGAACATGAAATCATAAACCAAAAATATATAATAGCGTGTGCGTCATTGGCCAGCAACGACGAACTAACGGACCTCAAACCGAATGGTGGCTAGAGTACAACACCAGGCCATTTTGGAACTAGACCCTTGCAAGTAATCTGGCAACACACTACTAACATTTCTAGATTGAAGTAATTTTACCACACTAGTAAACTTAAAAGTAGCATACGTTAACAGACACCTAAGAATCCAAGTCTCCAAAACGTCGTTGGTCAATGCCTTCCTAGCCAGCCATTTGCAATGAAACCCAGCAGCTCGACGTTCCTAGCCGAAAGAGACCAACGCTTGCTTCAAAACACCCTTTTAAGCCTTCCGCCTACTCTCCACCCAAAATGCAACGCAACAAAAATAATAAGTCATCTTCTTGCAGGACTGGAGCTTTAGTTCTGTAATTCGCCACTAGATGGCAGCACTGCAAGAGCAGAAAATCTTCACGTCGTCATAATCGAATTGACTTGTTAGCAATACTGTGGATTTAATGCATGGAAACTAAGTTTCATTGGATCCCTGGAACCAGGGTTTTAAAGGTTTGTGGCCACATGTCCCTCCAAGCACAAATAAAACACAGCAAAAGGAATATTTAATGTGAAGAAAACTGCTTGAAGGAACTGTCAACTGAGATATTTCCGGATTGTATCCCAGCCGACCTGACCTCAGCACATACTTCCCTCCTTTGAAGACGCTAACGCCCTCGTTAGCTCTTAGGGCCAACACAGAAAACAATCAATTTCTTCATCTCCAGTTACCCACTGATCAGGTGGATAGGTAGTCGACGGAATACGATTGCGTGCTGATCTACGCAACACATGGGAGGCGTCAAAAACGGCGAAGTTTGCACCATTGGAATGTTTGGTTGTAGACGTAACGGTGATCTCAGTGTTCCTCCACCCCCGGGAACACGATTTGGCTATGGAACAGCAGCAGCTCGTTGTGGATCGGCAACAACCCGTTGATGTAGCTGTAGGGGCTGTTGAGAAATTCTAATGGTAATAGTTTGTGGACAATTAGGTAAGGATTCATCATCGGAAGACCTGATTTCATCTGGTTCACTCTCACTTCCAGACTTGTCGGAGTCGGGACTATAATAAGACTTCAAGTTCATTACATGGGCTGACACCACTTTACCAGTAACGGTGTGTCGAATTTCACAGTCAACTGGACCCAAAGCTTTGACGACTTCATATGGACCCTTATAGTAATATAGCAACTTTGCAGCTAAGCCCTTCTTCTTAGCAGGCACCCATAACCACACTTTCTGACATGGACTGAAGGAAACGTCATGATGAATCGTATTGTACCTCTCCTCCGAAGCTTTTTGACTTTCAGTAATGTTATGATGGGCAATCTGTCTGTCCTCCACCAGGTGTTTTGACAGATAGCCATTCTTTGCTTAACATCATAGGGCATGGTTGGAAGTAACACAGCATCTAGAAGTAGTAACGGCTGCCGACCATACACCAAGTAGAATGGAGTTGTACATACAGATTCTTGGTATGCGGTATTGTATGCGAACACCACCTGCAGAAGGAACACATCTCAATCACTATAATGAGCATTTACGTACATCGATAACATGTTAGCCAATGTGCCGTTAAATCTTTCCGTGAGGCCGTTGCATTGGGGATGGTAAGAAGTAGTAACCTGTTTGGTTACTCGTAACAACTTCAACAAATGCTTCACTGTATGCGACATGAATGCCGAACCACGATCACTGAGGAATTCTCTTGGAGGGCCATGTCAAAGAACCATATTATTCACTAGAAATTCTGCGACTACATCTGCAGTGCAAGTAGGCAATGCAGCAGCTTCAACGCAACGAGTACCATACTCGGTACACGCAAGCACATATTTATTATTACTAGAAATTGCTGGAAAAGGACCCAGAATATCCATAGCAATTTTTTCAAAGGGTTCACCAACAGGAATCGATTGCAACAAGCCTGCAGGTTTGACTGGTGGGGAGTTTCTAGTTTGACAAGAAATGCAAGACAATACATATTTCTTGACACAGTTAAACAAATTAGGCCAAAAAAATTTGGCTTTAATCCTTTCCCAACTTTTACGGATACCTAAATGACCAGAACTAGGTTCGTCATGACAAGACTGCAGTACCACACTCCTTAAACCTCTAGGAATAACCAACAAATTTCTCACACTCTTACGATCTTCGTTTATACAAAATTCCGTCAGACAACAGAAAATCTTGTGAAAAATTTGGATTCTTTTTCCAATTTAATAATCAAAGGACCCCACTTTACGTCTTGCTTTTGCAATTCCACCAGATTCATTAACGGTGCAACAAACACTTCTGGGTTAAGAATTTCTGAATCTTCTATTGGGTAACGAGACAATGCATCTGCATTTTTATGCAATACACCTTTTCTTGGTTGTACGTGTTAGTCAAATTCTTGCAAAAGTAAAGACCATCGGGTTAACCTCATATTCGGATCTTTCAAGGTTTTTAACCAGCGAAAAGCGGAGTGATCCGTAACTACAACAAAAGGTCTACCATACACATATGGACGAAATTTATTTAACGCCCATACTACACATAAACATTCAAGTTCAGACCTAGTTTCTGCCGGAATCAAAGTACGACTCGCGTAGGCTACTATCTTAATGCCATCATTATGTGGTTGAACCACTACTACACCCGAACCCACGCCACAACCATCTGCACGGATTTCTAAAGGCTTATCTGGATCATAGTGTGCCAAAACAGGCGACGTTATCAAAGCTTCTTTAAGAATATTGAACGCCTCTTGTTGTTCACTACCCCCAAACAAATGTAACATTTATACGAGTAAGCTTAGTAAGTGGGTCAGCCTTTTGCGCAAAGCAAGGGACAAAAGGTCTATGTCATCGTAACCGAAATGACTTGTTAGCAATACTGTGGATTTAATGCATGGAAACTAAGTTTCATTGGATCCCTGGAACAAGGGTTTTAAAGGTTTGTGGCCACATGTCCCTCCAAGCACAAATAAAACACAGCAAAAGGAATATTTAGTGTGAAGAAAACTGCTTGAAGGAACTGTCAACTGAGATACCTCCGGATTGTATCCCAGCCGACCTTACCACTGCATAATCGACCTCAGCACAGAGGTAATTTTTGAAGGTGTGAGGATTAGGCCCGATTGACATTATGAATATCACAGATAACGCATGTACACGTATGAGGAAATTAAACGGTAAAGTAACGTACATTACCAATATTGGAAGTATCCTACCGTAATTCGTCCAACCATGTAGGTTACAACGAACTATCCCTTTCGTCACAAAGGAGTTAGGACTACGATCGGGCTAAAAATTGCATCTGCAGAGCCGTAACAGGAGCCTACAGAATTGACACACTCGCTCGTGAGAGGAAAGGGACAACGAAGGGAAGCAGGCATAATATACAATACGTCACGAAAGGTTGTAAATGGCCACAAAGGAAAGAGAGGGAAGACAATGAGATGAACAATAAGAGAGTGAACGTCGGGCCCAAGTCAACTCGGATAAATCTCCAGCTAATAATCACTGTTGCAAAGGTTCATTGGCAACACATACATACATTTATATCAATACATTTATATCAAGAACAACACAAAGCTGCATCGGGCAAGTTCAGTACATTGAAACTTGGGACGACATAACTAGTGCCAACGACGCAGTGTTGAGGGAGTTAAAAGCGGTAATGGTGCTGGGGTTTGGACACACCGACCCACAATGGCGCTTGTGCTTAGAGGAGACATTCGAATTAACGTTCTTTTCAACTGCTAAGGAAAATTCGAGATGTATGAGGGCACTAGAAGGGTTGAGAGTGGCGTGTAATGTATCAAAATAAATATTTTAATTTGTAGAATAGACGGAAAATTCGATGCTTCCTCTAAGACAAGCCACAATTATAAAATGGGCATAGTAAAAAAAAAACAATTAAAAGCAAGTTGAGGGCTTACAGAAGCGAAAAAGAAAACGAATTTAACGCCGTCATTTTGAAGCGACCACGATGGATCGCTCTGAAAACAAATCCTACCGGCCAAATAATGATGTGTTCTGCGTATTTTGACAGAACATGGCGATGGCGGTAGTGCAAATGTTCGACGTTATTGGGTGAAAATTTATAGTTTGCCTTTAATCGTGTACTGCCGCGTCACTGAAAATTGAACATTTAGGAAGGACATTTGTGACTGGACGTTTGCTCATACTGCGCACACCATTCTGTAACGTGCTTACATGTACGGCAATGCACACGCACGCAGTTAGCTACTCGTGCGGTGCACCTTGCTGTTAACATGGATGCTGCACGCCGCTAGCTACCATGCACACATGGCAGCTGGCCCAGCGCCAACATCCGGGTAAGCGAGTCAGTCCTATTGTTCAACCAGTCAGGGCCGGATCGCACCAGTTAGCCGTCACGTGACGTAAAGCCTCAGACAAGAGCCTATTGTTCTGTCCCGGCCCGCTCGGGTATAAAACGGGACAGCTTCGACGGCTCGAGCTAATTGGTGTGTGGTGGTCAGACCAGCAAGTCGAACCACCAGAGTTGATCTGGGCAGGACAAGGGGGCAAACCTTGACCTAGCGCCTAATTTGTAATGCTAAGTGTGCAGTCCCCTAGCTGTACAGTAAGAGATGAAGTAGGATTGAGCATTGTGTCTTATGAATAATCGTCCATCTCCTTAGCAAGCACTTACATATTTTGGGGGCCTTGTCCCTCGGATTTGAATCCGACATTTTTTAATGCTTCCGATTCTGTTAGAATTCCAGTAGGTGAGCGAACCAAGTTTGGGGGATTTTCGGGGAATCTGGCCAATGCATGCATTGTCACTTTAGCCTCGAAGATCTTTATTTTTATGTTGACTTGTCCTGGTAGGGAACAGAAAATAAAGTAAAACAGTTGTTCTTGGACTAGCAGTGAGCGAATGTACAAAACGCTCGTTGGTAGGATATTTACAACATTGGGGGTGGCTAAAGGATTCTAACTTGCCTGCGTAGTCGTCTCCTTGGTTACCATTTTTCACTCTCAGTGGCGACCAATGCCAGTTTGACTGGGAAAACCCGCATTCGGTAGTTATTTGTGAACTTGCTTGCTTTCACGAATAGCGCTATTTTTTGGGGGTTTAGGCCTAAAAATCGCCAAAATAAAAATCACCGTTTTTCTTCAGAAAATAAAGTACGACATTTATTACGGAGTGGTAGGACTGCTTAAGCCTAACATTGTGACAATATTTGTTAAGGTTAAATTAGTGTTGGAGCACACTTTTTAACAACGAATTGAAAGTTGATCAGCCCGCAGTGAGCTAACTGAGTCCTCATTGTTTAAGGCTAGGAGACAAGTAGGTTTAAGAATAATAAATTCTGTTGACCCAGAGCAGTATTTATGTTGAGGAATTGAAGTAGATTTTGGAAGGAAGTAATTCACCAGAGTCAAAAATCAGTTCCGCACGAAGAAAAAAATTTGCAAAATTATTTTTCAACCGAGCGTTATTATGAGTCGACCCACGGTTTTAGTACTGCACGGTTTTAGTAATCAACGCAATATAGTAATGCAAAATCCGAGGCTAGGAAATGCACGAAAAAGAGCGAGGACTGAAAAGACCGGAAGTGTACCTTTAGTCCAGGTGAAGATCTGAACGACTCCTGGGATGAGGACATGGACATTCAAGACTGGAATTCTCGGATATTGAGCAAAGTCTCCCCCCCCCCCCCAGGTTGACGCGTTCAGATGTAGAAAGTCGTGAAGGATCCGATGCATTCGTCGCTGACTTTCGAAATTGGGCAGATGCTTACCCTATGCCAGAAGACTTCCGGCGAATAGTGTTGGAACAGCTGCAAAGCTGTTTACAACCGGAAAACCGGAATGGAGTTAATGACGCAGCACAACCTAGTCGTGTTTTACAACAGGATGAGAACGTGCGGCGGCCATTACACTCCACGCCTGTCACTGCTAACAGACGAGTAAATCGTGCTGTTGGAGAAGCACGGCATCCTCGTCTGCGCTATCCTGGAGCCAACTTGAACCGAGTGGCTAGACAGACGTGTGGTGGCTGCGTACAATGGAGACAACCGGTTGAGCATGAACCGGATATGGACGCATGGAGGTATAGAAACCCCCAGTGCGAACGTAGTATGTCACCATCTAGGACCGGAAACACTGAGCGTAGAAATATGCAAGGTCGGACTGGTCCTAGTTACGTGACCGGGGATAGAAACCGGCAACGAAAGGATGATTTTTCAAGGCAAGATTTGTTGCAGAGACCCTTCGAAGGGCTCAGCATAAAATCACTAAATTTGCCATGCCTTCATACAAAGGTTTTGGAGACGAAAAATCACCGTCAGAGTTTTTGGAGGCACTGTACAAATATAGCGTTGCACTAGGCCTTTCAGAAACGTACACTTTGAAAACTATCATTCCACTTGCTTGCAAGGTGACGCTGAACGATGGTACAGAGTGTTCGGTCCTTACACGGACTGGAACACGTTCGAATCGGATTTTAATTTGGAATTTGAAAGCCCAAATTATATCGAGGATTTAAAACGAGAACTTGCAGAAAGGACCCAGGCTCCAGACGAACCTTTCTCGAGTTATGCTGTGTACTGATATTTTGACCGGTTGTGGCCTAATGCTTCTCAGGCTGAGAAAATAAACCACATAATGACCAAAATGCATCCTGACAACATCTCCGAGGACGTCATTTTGACTCTTTGAGAGAATTGGTGAGGGAAGGGACAAAGGTGAGTCAGTTTCTGTTAACTCAGCGAACCTACAGGCCCCCCCCCCCCAACCCGTCCTTGTCTGTGGAACCACGCTTGGCATGGCACGGCTGCTCCTCTTACAGTGAAGCCGTGCAGGGAAACCAACCAACTAGGAACGAATCAGTGCTTCGTGCTGGTCAGACAACCGGCACGGGAACCACACCGGCGTTCCATGGTGGGTTTGAAACAGTGTCTTTTGCCTCGCTTGACCCTCGCGGGTACTGAGCTGGTAAGTATCAGACACAGAGTACCACAAGCTCTGTAAAGGCTGCACCACAAGCATCACATGTATAGAAGGCTGGTGTTACTGCTGAAAAAGGCCCAGAACAACCTAAAAAGGAAAGGAAACCGTTTGATGGAAGTTGCTGGACCTGCCAAGAACAGGGCCATAGGTCCAACAGATTCCTAAAGTAGCCAAAAAACGGAGAAGAAGGTCGTTAACTTGGTTAAACTGTGTGACGACCTCAAAAAGCGCTGATTGGAGAGCTAGGGCAGGACTATGGAAAGGCACCGTAAAACGTGTCTTTGCACCGAATGTGACGTTGTTCAAAGGTGTTGAGAAAGAAACTAAGTCAGGCAATGTACCTTTAATTAACATTAAAGTGGCAGGAGAACCTTTCTTAGGACTGATCGACACTGGTGCCAGTTCTAGTATCATTTCCGGTGCTACCACACATACTTTGAAGGCAAAGGGCGTAAAGTGGTGCAGGGATTGCTGTGTAACCTTCATTTTGGCGGCTGGTAAAATCCAAGGTGACGGGTACTGTAGGGCAACGGTACGATGACCTGGTGGTTACTCTGCTCATCAGACATTCTTAGTCCTAGAAAATGCTGCAGATAGCGTAATTCTAGGCAGAGACTTCTTGGGTCAGACTGGCCTCATCCCAGACATCAAAAATGGTGGCTGGCATGTCAGGCCAGAGGAACAAGAAACAATCCCATTTGCAAAGGCTACTCAAACAAAAGTTGAGCAACTTAAGCAATTGGAAGTGGAGGTAGACATTGAGAGGCGTGCAAAAGATGATGCTTTGTTGGAAGAAAAAATTCAACAAGCTCATTGCGCAACGAAAGCAGCTGAGAAAATGTTTACACAAATTCAAACACGTGTTACATCTAAACGAGGCAGCTCACCTCTACCAACACAAAATCGAGGTTGAACCTAGTGCAAGACCTATTAGGTTACCTCGTAGACCTGTAAACAAGGAGACAAGAGCTATCATTGAAGCCCAAATGATCGAGTGGATCAAAGAAGATGTGATAGAACGCTCTGTGTCACCCTGGGGGGCTGTACCTTGTCTGGCTCCCAAGAAAGGAGAGGAAGGAGCTAAAAGATTGACTACAGAATTGACTACAGAATGTTGAACTCCAAGAAGGTGAAGGACTCACAGCCTACCAGTAATGCCAGTCAAGTATTTTCCATGCTAGGCAAGGCAAAATGGTTTACAGTTCTGGACATGAAGTCAGGATTCTTGCAAATAGGAATGGAAACTGAGAGCAAGAAGTACACCTGTTTTCGTTGTCATATGGGATCATGGCAGTTCAAAAAAATGCCATATGGGCTCTGCAATGGAGCAGCATCCTTTGCACACTTGATGGACATGGTTTTGGGGGATGCTATGTATTCCCATACTATGATATATGTTGACGACTTAGTAATCTTCAGCCAGGATTACCAGTCCCACCTGGATCATATTTTAGATGTGTTAGGCAGGCTAGGAAGGGCAGGCCTCACAGTAAATCTGAAAAAGGTCCACTTTTGTGCAAAGGAAATTTCTTACCTGGGCCATCTCATAAGACCACATGAGTTGTCCCCTCTGCCTGAGAAGGTATTGGAATCCAGGATTTCCCAGAGCCTGGTAATGTAAGGTCGCTTAGACGTTTTCTGGGAATGATGGGCTTTTACAAAGCTTTTATCAAGGATTTCCACGTCAAAGCAGCTTGTCTTTACAAAATACTGAAGGGAGATTCAGTTTGGGAGTGGAACAATACACACTCAACTGTAGTACAAGAGCTAAAAGACAGTTTGTCAGGCTGTGTCTTAGCTTTTCCAGACTTGGATAGGTTTGAAATAAGCTCAGAAGCCTCGATTTCCGGTTTTGGTGGAGTGCTCTCCCAACATGTCGAAAGACGTGGGCTCGTACCCGTATCATTTGCTGGATGCAAACTCACAGATGCTGAAAAAAAAAAACACTGTGTCTCTGAATTAGAAATGGGTGCGGTGATGTTTTCGGTCCGTAAGTTCAGACCGTACATTGAAAATGCTCCGTTTTTAATCGAGACAGACCACAGTGCTCTGGCCTTCTTGAAGTCCTTGAAACAGCCTTCAGGTAGACTGGCTCGGTGTATTCTAGAACTTCAAGGAATGGATTTTGAGATTCGTTACAAGAAGGGTTCACAAAACCAGGTGGCAGATGCAATCTCCAGGATGTATGAGGATGAAGAGAAAAATTCCTATTGATAGCAGATTGTAAGGTGGAACGCGTACAAGTAACCGTGAATCCAACGGATTTCCAACTTTGGAAGACATCCGACAGGCGCAGGTCGGTGATAAGTGGGCATCGCGCCATATTGCTAGACTTGGCAATGTAGCTGGAAGGCCTCCAGCAGTCCAGCTGATGGCGGAAGCATCCTTACCCCGGGTAGATTCTGCTTGCATGATGGGATCTTGTGCAGAACTTTTGTTTCACGTAGCATTTGTGACGTAGTTGAAGGCAATACACATTTCAGGGCGTGTATACCAGTGTCGCTACGCCGCAATGCAATTGCTACAGTTCATAGCTCACCACTGGGAGGGCATTTTGGAGTATACAAGACTCTGAAAAGGATGCAGGAATTGGTGGGGTGGATTGGCATGAGGAAGGACATTGTAGAGTTCGTACGCAGCTGTGAGAGGTGCCAGACTTGCAAAACTGACACTTCAAAACCTGCTGGGCTACTGACCACAATGGATCCTCCCAATGCTCCTTGGAAACGTGTATCAGTTGACCTTGTCGGGCTCTTAGTGACAACCCGAAGAGGAATGCGCTGTATACTCGTAGTCCTGGACGAATTTAGTTCCTGGCCAGAACTATTTGCTCTCCGGATGGCTAAAGCAAAGCAGGTGACCAAATGTGTGAAAGAAGTCGTGCTCCGTTGGGATTATTTCGACAGAATTTTTTCAGACGGAGGTCCTTGTTTTATAGCTAATATATGGCGTAGTTTGTGGAAGTCATGGGGAATCAAAACCCATTATGCAACCCCTTACAACCCTCAGGCAAATCTCACTGAGAGACATAACAAGATAATAAAACACATGTTACGTTGTTCACTGCCTCTTACTGTGATTGGGATCTTCATTTGCAGGAATTTGCATTTGCAATGCGAAGTTCTGTGTCCGAATCTAGTAAGTTTACTCCCAGTGAACTGAACATTGGACGAAACCTGGCTGGTCCATGGAAGTATGAGCTCTCTCAACTAACGGCGAGACCGCTCCCCGCCAAAACCAAAAACCAGACCGAGGTTCAAATGGAGATCGTGCAGCGTTTTTCTGAGATGTATAAGTTGGCTAAGCAGTCCATGAAGACATCTAGGGCACAGAAAAAGGTCTATTATGACAGGCGGCATAAACCTCTAACCCTAAAGGTGGGAGATTATGTTGTCCGCTGCACACACATCCTGTCAAATGCAGCGCGAGGGGTAGCCTCATCCCTTGCCCCGAAATTTTCAGGACCGTATGTGATTTCAGTCAAAAAATCTGAAAAAACATACATGCTACGCGATATTACAACGGGAAAAGAAATTGGTCCCCTGAATATTGCACAGCTCAAACCCTTTTATTTTCCTGCGAATGTGACCCCACCAACAGTCACTAACCTCGAAAATTTCAAGGTTATACCTAAAAAGACGAAAAATACACCAGCATTTACTTACAAACCCAACCACCCTTACAACTTGCGAAAGCAGTGGGGGGGGGGGGGGGAGGAGGCCAGAACAGTGATGCAGGTTAAAATTTTTCAGGTGTACCTACATTAGGTCGGTTTTTACCCCTAAAACCAAGAAATTGCAAGATTTTACACGTTTTTGTTGGAAGTTATTGGCATACGGACATAGTGCGACAATAAAAACAGCATAAAACATAGGGAATGAGATTGAACGTATCGCGTGCCAAGCGACACATTCAAAACTCATTTTACACAACAACTGCATAAATACAGAATAAAATGTATTTTATTCCACTCAACTTTGTCTAAAAGGGACGAAGGGGGAAGGGGGGCGTAGGCCAAACCTTTCCACTTCGCATGACAAGAATTGGGGAGCGTGGATGCAGGCATAGGTCTAAATCCACCAACTCTTGAAAATTTGAAAATTTGGGCATAGTAACAGTTCTAAAATGGTGAAAGTCAATTTTTCAACAAACACTATAAAAACCTGATTTTTAAACAATTCATGCATTGTCAACTCTCTAATAGCAACAAAGGTTCAATAATTACCTGCTAATTCGTTGTATCAAGCTTGGAAAGCAGCATTTAACCAGCCAAAAACGCGAACGAGAAACGAGTTAGCAAACAGGCGATTGTTGGGCGTGGCGGAATAGTGATGCAACAAAACTCACGTGTTCAGGCAATTTGCGGACGAATTTGCATAAAATCGACACGATGGGGCGATGCGCAGATCTTGAAAAACACGTCTTATTTGACGAGTATGAAGCATTAACAGAACGATCTGCAAATCACAACGGCGGAGCGATCATTCACGGTGGACGCCAAGGAAGACCGGGGACGATCGCTGGAAATAAAAAGGAGGAATTTTTGCAACCGGGGAAAACCAAGGATGGATCGGCAAAATAAGGATGGTGAAGATGAGGAACCCAGCTATTGGAAAAAGAAGGGCCAAGAAGAAAAGACGGCGGATACCAAGAAATCTGCGACTTCCGTAGAGGACCCCAAGGTGATGGCGGTGTAGAAGGCAAATCCAAAAGGAATACTGACCAGGCACCATCAGCTCCAGGCACCCAGGCAGCTCCCCCCTCAAGGATGTCGCCCCAAGATGGCTCAAAACAAGCCAAGAAGCGCCAGAGACACTCCAAGGAGAGGACGCAGCAACCGTCACCAAGGCAAAATCCCAAACCAACAACAACGGAGAAGTGTACGCAAGCATCCGCACCTAGGCAACAACATGACTGTGTCGACCCAAGTTTGGACGGGCGACAGGGGGAGGAAGTGTTTCTACACCAAGGCGTCACCTACCATGTTGAGGGACTACTGGGAAGAGGTGTTGGCAGTATACAAGTTGAAATTGGGCACTCCAGGTCACCCAAGGGCGGAAATCATCCGAATCCGTTACGCAAATGACATTCCACCGCCAATGCAGAATCCATGGGGAGTGGCAGGACCATCCCATTCTACCGATTTGCCCACGGCGAGCACAACCGATATTTCGGTCCCTTCCGTCAGCCAAGCCCCTGGAGATCCAGCAAAGCCAAAGAAGTGTGAGGAGGGTGAAGATAAACTTCTTCAAGGACCTGATGACTTGCCGGATGACGTAAATATGTCAAGTGAGAGTGGAGGAACGGAGACGTCAAAGGAGGAGTAGTGTGCGTTGGGAAAATAAACTTTCATTTCTTCCCCCCCCCCCCCCCACGAAGTTGAATGGTGCAAAGCAAAATGTAGAAAAAAATTACAAAATGAACAAAAAACACAAAAAACAGTTTCGTAAAAGTTGAAATATTACTTGAACTAAAGAAAAAAAAGCCAACGAAGTGAAATTAACTTTCAATACGAAAAAAAAGGTGTTTATTCCAAAAACAAAGAACTAGCAAACCAAGTAGAATTTAGATGCCGTAGCATAAATTCAGAACTTAGTTCCGTGCCAGTGGTTACGAGCTAGCCACGAGCTACGAGTGGCCACGAGCTAGCTTCCAGCGTGAAACCAGCCAAACGACGCCCGTCTAACTCCCACCCCCCTCCCTCCCTTCACAAAGTTAAGCCAAAAGACTCGTCCGTCTATCACACCTTCCCCTCCACAAACTAAAATGGGATTATCTTCATTCATGTCGAGATACTGATTGAACACCGTTTTCTTGAAGCAATTTTCACAAAAAACAAACATGTTTTAATGAGAGTTAGCTTGACGTCCTAACCGTGGTATAAATAAATTTTTGATGCAAACACGCGGTTACATATTTGCATAGTCTCGCCGGGCAAATCATCGCAGCCTTGGGTTAAAAATCGATAACCGTGTGTTTCTCACCAATAACTATTACTTAAAGTGATTGTTTTTATCTGACAGATTCAAACAGTAACGAAAAATCCTAAAAAGCCTGTGGAGCTAGTTGGGATTTTGCTTTTGAAGAGGTAAAAAGTTGAAACTGACTGGAATCCGTCCATTATAAGTCTGCCAAACCGCACATTAGTAGTGTAATAGAAAATGGGGTGTAGAAGTTCAAGGAGTATTTTGAAACTCGAAAAAAAACCTTTTTGACTCATCTACACAGAATTTATTTGAGTGAATTGATGGCAGAAACAGCATTTGAAATTTTCAAAAAAACATATTTTAAAAAAATTGACATAAATTTGCAAAGAAATAAAAAAAAATTAACATAAATTTTAACAAACTTTTTCAATAAATAACCAAAAAAAACTAATTGTCAGAAAACTAATTTTCAAAAAACATGTGGAGATCTCATTATTGTGACCTTTGACCCACAAGCCATAAGATAATCTACACCATGACAGGTAGTAGGGCAGCTTCGGGCCCAAAATAGAAAAAATTGTTCACTTTGTGTAATAAGCATGAAATTTAGTATGGATGCACATGAAAGGTAACTGGAAAAAAATACTGTAGTTACTGTATGATAGCAGGTTCAAAGCTCTCACTGAGGGTGGGTGGGGGGGGGGGGAATAACTAACTCCTCCAAACATTTTTCGGTTGTAACTCCTTAACCGTTAACAAATTAAAAGCACAATGTGAAACAGAAACGTTTCTTTTTGCACACAATTCACTCATGCACACTAATGCACACAATTTCGGACAGGAAAGGTGAAATACATCTTTTGCGTAATAGCAACCATTGAACCTCAAAATCGTATTTCAATATCACTCTTTAATTTGCGCGAGCGCTACTTTTTTAAATGCTTGATATCGTAATTTTCGGTTTCAAAGTGCACTTGCGAGCTCTCAAATAACCTGAAATGGACATGCTTAGGATAGTCTTTCCCTTAATCTTAACCAAAATAGTTTAGCTTATATTGGAACCTTTCTACCTCCGTTTAAAGGTGAAGTTGTAATAGCGTTGCGGCGAAAGGGTCTTGCGGCGAAAGTGGTCTTGCGAACTGTCTAATAGCCCGAAATGGACATGCTTAGGATATTTTGAGAGGTGGGGATGTATTATTACCATAATTCATTAGCAATGCTATGTAGCTTAGATACAAATAAAAACACGAGCATTATAATGGTACGTTGAATTCGAAAGTAGCCGCTACACCATTTCAACTTCACCTTCAAGCGGACTAAACTAATTCGGTTAGGATTGATGGAAAGAATATCATTTAGAATATCCTAAGCATTCCATTTGTAGATATTAGCGAGCTCGTGAGACCACTTTGAAATCTAAAAGTGGCGTTTATCACCTTTCAGAATATCATAAGTATTTTCATTTAGTTCTATTAGAGAGTTTCTCAAGAGCACTTTGAATTTGAAAATCACCATACGCTTTCGCTGTTCGCGATTACCACTTCACCTTTAAACGGGCTTAGGATGATCTCTATGACCCTATCTACACTAAATAATTTTGGTTAGGATTAATGGAAAGAATAGATCCCACCTTTCAAATATCCGAAGCATGTCCATTTCCTTCCAATAGAGAGTTCGAAAATTCGGAATTCGAGAATTCGAAAATCACGATACGTTTTCGGTGCTATGCCACTATCATGTCACATTCAACGAACGTAGGATGGTGCCTATCTAAGTGTAATAATTTTGGTTAGGATTTAATAAAAGAATAGATCCCCACCTTTCAGAATATCCTAAACATCTATTTCGGGGTATGGGAAGGCTCAGAAGAGCACTTGAACCCGAAAATCAATATAACAACCAATTAAAAAAAAAGAGCGTTCGCAAGAATTAAGGGAATCGTAATTGCAATCCGATTTTGAGGTTCAACGGTTGCTTTTATATCGTCTTTTCTGCCCAGAATTGTGCGCTGAACATTTTTGCGTCACATAAGGCTTTAGAATTGTTGACGGTTAAGGAGTTGCAGCTGAAAAAAAAAAAAAACCTTTCGGGGTGAGGGGTAAGGCAACCCCTTTGCCCCTCAGAGGGGGTTTTGAAATGGTATCATAGCTGTTTTTTTCCAGGTACCATTTAAGTACATCCATACCAAACGTCATGCTTTTCACGGAATGTAAACAATTTAGTACTAAGCTGCCCTAGCAGGCATTTTCTCACTCAGGAGCCCTCTATTAGCAACTTTTTGCTGGCTGTCATTAAAACCCGGCTCACTCCGACCAAACTCATTATTTGATTAATTTAATTGCGTATGTTGGTCCGACTGTGACCTTTGACTCCAAGTTGTAAGATGACCCACGCCCTGGGAGCGCAACGCCAGTTGTGTTCTTATTCAGTTAGTACGTTTTTTGCTTGCTGTTCCCAAACCCTACTTAGTCTGATGAAAATCGTTATTTGAACAATTAATTGCGTATTTTTGGCTCTATTGTGACCTTTGACCCCGAGTTTACGTCCTGGGAGAGCAATAGCACTTGTGTTCTTATTCAGGAGCTTTATTTTAGTACGTTTTTGCTTGAGTTCACTCAAACCCTGCTTACTCTGACGAAAATCGGTATTTGAAGCATTTAATTCATTAATTTTTATTTAGCATTTTTTGTCGTAATTTTTGATAAACGAAATGTTAATACAAAAAATCAACAATAATTTTTTCAATTTTTTTTTCAATTTCTTTATTACTCAATACTCAACTAATGCGTACAAAAGCATCTGCCCATCCAAACAAAGAAAAGACTTGTAAGAAAATCGTAAGCATGGCCCGTGCCCCTGTGTTGTTCAACTTAACCCTTTATTTCCGGCGTGTCAAAGTAAGGCACTTACAGTATTTTTAATAGGAAATATTAATGATTAGTATACTTAAGAAAATGAGTGACGCTACGAAACGTTCCAAAAGAAACAGTTTGTCTTGGTGGTTTTGGAAGGTATTGATAGTGATAGTGTAAGCATGGGGTTACTGCTTAACGAAACGTTCAACATCGTGCCGTTTATAATGGAATTTACTAATTGTGTGATATATATATATTTTTACGTGTGAATTGACGAACTACGCAAAAATGGTTTTTTTAATGCAATGAACGGAACTGAAGTTTCTTTAAATAGTAACCCCTCGCAATGCCTTCCGAAACCACCAAGACGTCCTTCTAGACACAGTTTGATGTACCTTTAACACACAAAAAGGTACAAAGTGCCTGTGAGCAAAAGTGCCTGTTGATCTAAAGTGACGTCGCCGTTCGACGTGAGTGACGGATTCCACACGGAGTTATTCGATAAACCAGCTCGTGAGCAGAACGAGCAGATGTGCCTTGAAAGTGATGTCACTTCCGCTCTTTGAAATTATCTTTCAGTTTGTAGAGTTCTGATTGAAGGTTTGAAAGGTGCTGAGGGCTGACGGAGCAACAAATAGCATGCGTGGTAAGCCAAATTGTCTCCTGAAGTACGAGTTTAGTCGACTTTGACTTGGTGGTTATGGAAAGCACTGTACAAAATAAACATAAGAGTTAATTTTCAACTTTATTATGTTTATAATCAGATTTTGTTCCGCACTCGGTATTGGTAAGGACGCAACACATTCTTGTTGTAGTTTAACGCCATTTTTTTCAGCAAAGGACAGACGAACGGATGCGGGAGAAAGGGCACTTAACACAGGCTATATGCTCCCATTAACAAACAAGTTCCTGCCTAATTCAGCCAAAAGGTACACAGCGAAATGCCCGAAAACCTAGAGAGCAAAACAAAAGTGAAAAGATGTTTTTTTTTTGGCAGAGTCAAAACGTTAAGCGCAAGGAAAGTGAGTGATTTACACTTGTTTATTATCTCGTAAGTATACAATTAAAATCCGTTGTAAAATCTGTATTGCGTAGAACATTTTATACCAATAAAAAGAATGAATTTGAGATTTATCAATTTTAGTACCATTTCTTGCCACTTGACGGCGTTGTTAGCAAATTTAATTAATTTAATTTAATTTAATTTAATTTAATTTAATTTAATTTAATTTAATTTAATTTAAT
>JAHWFP010272603.1:59508-77019 GCA_023313725.1 Lithobius niger
ATTTAATTTAATTTAATTTAATTTAATTTAATTTAATTTAATTTAATATAATAGCAACATCATGTTGTCAGTTTTCCCGAGGGGAATATGGCAAACTTTACAAAAAGCAAATACTTACAACAATGAAATAAATAATTTTTTTGAAGTTGAAGATACAGAGGGGCGGATTCATCATTGACGGACAACGGAAGCATCAGTTCATCTTCAACATCCAGTTTATTCGAGGCCCGGGCCTGCCTGTAGGGCTACCCACGTTTCACCTCTCGGAAAATTACAACCCGCTCCAGAGCAAACATTAGAGCGCCTTCGGACCAATAAAACATAACAACAATAGCCAACAACACAAGTGTATTGTCATGCACAACCAACAACGTAACAATGCTAAAGATAAAACATCGTCACATCCTCCCTTCATAACTTTAGCATGCATTCAAATATTGCCTATTAATTTACTCATGCAAAATAAGTAAATGAAAATTGCAACTTACACAAACCAAAGTAAAACAATATATGCACCTATAACAACTACTAACTCATATGCGTAGCTGTATAAAGTGATGCATACGTAGTATATAACATTTTTATACAGTTAAAACAGACCATATTAAGATCTGAAATAGAAAGAAAAACATTTTTTTTTCCTGGTAGGCATCCAAACACCTAGCCGTCAAATACCTTCCACAAGACGTAACAGAAGGCGGCAATGGCATAAGGATACCAGCCATTTCCTAAAAAAATATATAGGCTAGCAAGTAAGACACAATCGAGATCTTCAGCACACTTCCCAAAATAGTTAAAGATGATAATTTTAACTAATACGGTGTAAAGTCATAATCAGTGTCAAGTATCCAAGATGAAATTATTCTAGACAAAAATAGCTTCGCATAATTGCGTCTAGTTTTATCCCAGTTACATTTTTGGTTCAGGGGTCTGCGGGCATTTCGTCTGAAGGGCAGAACCGAAGTTTGACATTGTTTTTAACGATTTCATCCCTCACATAATTTATCTTTCGTGAATAGTGTCGTGACTGAGCACTTCCACCGTTAGTGACTAAATCAATTCCTGACCTAGAATCCGTAAAGGTGCTCATAGCCGTTACTTCTGCTTCACAACTCGAGTGACAAACTAGATGTTGAGTTTTACTTCCCCATAAGATTGGCATAGATCCAATACTGATTAGTATCCCAGATACACCTTTGCTTCCCTCAACTGAGTCCCAAGATGCATCACTGTACGCTGTAAGGACTCCCAACTTACCCTTATTAAAACAAAGTTTACGATCACATGTTCCCTTTAGGTATCTCCAGATTCTCTTTAATGCCGTGTAGTGGGGGATACGGGGATTGCTAGATTTCCGTGCTAACTGCACTACATTAAACAGTATGTCGGGTCTGGTATGTACAGCTAAAAACATAAGAGTCCCTAACATTTCAAGATAGGTAGTTTTATCTACAGGGTTTGAAGTGGAGCACTGATCTAATGTCTTTTGAGTGGCCGAAACAGTTCTAACAGATTTTGATTCATGTAATCCAAAATGTCTAAGTTTCTCCTGGATATATTTACTATTTGAAAAGCTGATATGATTCTCAGTGTGCTCAATTTCATACCCAATGTATTTTTGACCAGTAACTTCAATAATTTCTAGATGCTGTCGTAAACATGTCAAGAACAGGTTATACATATTCTCACATTTAACGCTAACGAGCTTGTCGTCAACGAAAAGGCATAGGATGAGGAGATTGTCGCCAGATTTTTGCACGAATACGCATGGATCGTATTCTGACTTAATTAATCCAATTCGGTGTAGCACATCACTTACATATATATACCAGTTCAAACCGGATTCACTTAGGCCATAGATGCTCTTATTAAGGAGGCAGACGAGTTCCTGGCCATCCGCCCCCGTTCGTGCAAAACCTGGTGCTTGGCGTAAGTAGGCAACTCTCGTTATTTTACCATAAAGATATGCGGTGACAGTATCGAGGTAGTGTAAGGTGTGGTTGTATTTCACAGTCAGGGCTAGGATGAGGCGCACAGATGAACTGCGAACTGTAGGGGAGTATGAGGTTTCGTAATCGATTTTCGCTTGTTCATTCCAAGCAGCAGCTACTAATCGTGCTTTCAGTTTCCGCAGGCTACCGTCGGGATTGAGCTTGCGAGTAAATACCCATTTGGATGGGATGACTTTTGCTCCTGGTGGTTTGGGCACAAGGGTCCAGACTTTGTGTGCAGTCATAGAGTCGAGTTCGTCTTGCATGGCTTTACGCCAGCCAGTGGCGTCTACGGATTGAATAGCATCTTTGAAAGTAGTTGGAGTGGGAACGGCAGTTAAGGCGATTAGATGGCGAAGTAAGATAGCTGGTTCAATTGAATCAGAATCGTCATCGTCATCGTCAGAGTCAAGGGCTGGTTCTAAAACATGGATATGTTCTGCGGCTGCGCGACGTTCAGCCATGACAGCTTTGGTTGTTCCGGGTGGTCGTCCACGACGGCGTGGTGCTGGAGCCTCAGGGGGGTGAGGTGGTAGTGGGGGGTCGTGGATAGTAGGTGGCCCTTGATGTCTACGGATAGGCGAGTCGTGGTTAATGTTGGTTTCGATGTTTGGGGGTGGCGTAGGTGGGTGTAATAGGTCACCACCCATAACACTTTCGTCGAAACGAACGTCCCTTGAAACAACTAAGGTTCGCGTCTCCAAGTCCATGAGGCGGAAGCCGATACTGCGTGTAGCATAACCGAGAAAGATAGCTCTTTTGGTGGTTGGCTCAAATTTGTGTCGTTGGTGCGGTGGTAAGGTATAATACGCTAGACACCCAAAAGTATGTAGGTGGCGGCCAGATGACGGGTAGCGGTTTGGTGCCCACCGACCCATAGGTGTTTGTTGAGCTGCGTCAAACAATGGGGCTGTAGGTAAAATGTTGTGGAGATAGCAGGCAGTTTCCACCGCGAAGCGCCATAATCGGATGGGCAGACGGCTAAACTCTAATAAAGTTGTGGCACGCTGTATAACTGAATGGAACGAGCGTTCAATGATAGGGTTGGTCTTTGGGGCGTAAGGGCTAGAAAAATAATGTCGAATACCTTGTGACACTAAGTAGGATTCAAATTCTGACGAAGACCAGATGGGTTCATTGTCAGAGTGGTAAGAGATCACACGTTTCGTGGTTTCGGTTTGACGTTGCAATACAAACGTTTGAAACGCTCCCAAAACGTCAGATTTTCTCGCCAAAAAGAATGGGAATACACGGCGTGAGAAATCATCGATGAGCAGAAATAGATAGATGGCATTTCCATATGTAGGCTCACGGATTGGTCCTGTGAGGTCCCCATGAACAATTTGTAGAACAGATGTCGTCCTGATGGGGTTGTGAGAATTATAAGGCAGTCGTTTACTTTTGCATTGAATGCAGACATCACATGGGGAGTTGATAGGAGGGCAACCAAAGTTCACACCAGCTAATAAGTTGTGGGATTGTATGCGATGCATAACACGGTCGGAGGGGTGTCCCAAACGTTGATGCCAGAGCTCCCATAATGGTTTATCATTCGGCAAAGATTCATAATCACGTACTTTTGCCCTAGTAGCGATTGGCGAAGGAGGTTTTTTCACATCATGAGGAGTGGTAGTTGCATGGCGATGGGCTACAGAAATATGGGATACAGAGGTAGGAGAAGGTGGTGGCGGAAGGATGATGTCACCTTCGAGTCGGTAAACGTCATTGGCGAGAAGCGGTCCCGAAGCGACGAGCGTCTTCCCTTTATAGATGTTAAATTGTTGGGAACCTTGCACGATTGTGACTCCCTTTCTATCGAGCCGCGGTGTTGAGATTAGGTTAGCTGCAGCCGCTTGGGCATAAAGTACATTTTCCAGGCGTAATACGATATATGGCGTCTGTATTTTGATAGTGCCTTGTTGGGTGGCGATGATGGTGGCACCCTTAGAAGCTAGGTGGATTTTTACAGATACGGTAATGGGGTCATGAAGCCAGTCTGCGCGTGACGTCACGTGGCTCGTGGCTCCAGAGTCCAGGGCGAAATAGCTGTCCGCTGGTCGATATGTTGGAGATGAAGCATTCAAGGTCAGGGCTAGTTCGTGTCTAGGGTCGGTATCGTATTGAGTCTGGGCTAGGAATAGGTTATCATCACTGTCGTCATTCAACAGGTCCTGCAAATAATTTGATACGTTGGTGGGGTCGTTAGCACGATCAATAGTATGTTCCCCATCCTCAATTTGAAGCTGCCGAGCCTGCCGAGTTTCTCGAGGACCTTTTCGGAAGTTGGGCCTCGCGTTAGGTTTCGCAATAGGAGGCTTGGCCGGAGGCTTCATCGTAGGTGGACCTGTTTGCCGTGTTGCATAGTATTTGTGTTTAGCCCTACACGAATCTTCCTGATGATTATACCTTTGACACCAACCACATTGAAGCTGTGACAACGAATGGGTTGTCGTGGGTGTTGGGCGCTTATCTCGCATGCGGCTGGATGGGGCTAATCGTCTCGAACTTTGCGGAGGTTGAGTAGTTAATAACTGTTCTCCGTATTGAATAGGTACATGACTCGTACGACGTTCAGAATTCAGGCGATAGAAGGCATCTGTTAATAGCGTCTCGACCGCAGTAAATGTCGGAGCCGTTTGTGAAAAAATGATTGCCTTTTCTGCCGACCATCTGGTGTCTCTGATCCCACGCAAAGTGTAAAAGATGAGGTCATTATCGGTTACGTTTCGTCCTGAGGTGGTACAAAGGTGTTTAATAGCTCTCACCCTGGCAAAGTATGCGGTCATCGTCTCATGCTGCCCCATGCTTAGGTGATGGAGCTGGTCTAAGTACTGTAGTTGCAGTTCAGGCCTATTAGCTTCATACCGGGATATGAGGTCAGTCCAAACGGTTTTTGCACTTGTGCTGTCCAGATAGTGGAGAAGCTGATCATCCGTCAGGCATTTCAAGATGAAATCCAAGGCGTATGCATTACTAAGCCGATGGGCACGTCGAAGTTCCGCTGGGGCGTCCTGTGGAGGCGGATCATCGGTCAGAGCTGCGGCATGATCTTCACGACGCAGATGGCTACAGATCTTGGCTTTCCAGAGTAAAAAATTGTCGCCATTGAAGAGACGAATACCCTTGTAGAAGGTATGTCCCTCGCCGGTGTTAGCCATTCGAAGTGAAAGAAAGTTTACTGGATTAGAGTCCTGGTACCGTTACAGAGGTTTACTGAAACCTTACTCTGAGTAGGGTCTTTAGGAACTCTTAGAAGCCTAGCATCCGTCGTTGCTAAGCCTTAGCGGTAAAGCTCAGCATCCGTAGAGGTTGTGATGAAACCAACGTACGGCTACCAAATGAAGATACAGAGGGGCGGATTCATCATTGACGGACAACGGAAGCATCAGTTCATCTTCAACATCCAGTTTATTCGAGGCCCGGGCCTGCCTGTAGGGCTACCCACGTTTCACCTCTCGGAAAATTACAACCCGCTCCAGAGCAAACATTAGAGCGCCTTCGGACCAATAAAACATAACAACAATAGCCAACAACACAAGTGTATTGTCATGCACAACCAACAACGTAACAATGCTAAAGATAAAACATCGTCACAGAAGTTTTAAACAACAAGCAATAAACATTAAACGGGAAAAAATAAATTCTTAAAAAGTGAACAACAAGCGAGTTTAAATAATTCGTGCATTTTTTCGGATGGTTTATTTTTGAATTTTTTGGCCAAAAGTTTTGTTCTTTTTTGGGAAAAAAATAAAAATATATGCCTATTACAAGTTAACCCACTATGCTGACAAAGGCATTTAGTGGCAAGAAATGGTACTAAAATAGGTAAATCTCAAATTCGTTCTTTTTAATTTGTAAAATACTGTTTGCAACCGATTTTAATTGTTCTTAGAAAGTCAAAATAAGACATCTTATTCAGAGGCGCAACTTCAAAATTGGGGCCCGGAGGCGGCAATGCAGTGAAGGGTCCCTCTTCATAAGGTGAGAGATCAGTGGAGGGCCCCCTTTCATTAAAAAAAGAAATACAGTTTTGCGACACAAAACATGAGCCCAGTAGAAGTCCCCCCCTCCTCACACAAAAATGTTGTTTTTACCGCACAGTGGAGGGGCTACCCCTCCCTTCCCCCCCTTCATAAAAAAATGCCGATTTTGTCCCACAGGCGAGAGCGCAGTGGAGGCCTTTCATTAAAAGAATGCAGTTTTTCCTACGTAAGGAAAAAGCCCAGCGGAGCCTACCCCCTCCCCCCTTCATGAAAAAATAAAACAAATAAGTTTTTGAAACACAAGATACAACTTTTTTCACGAAACTACAGCATAGCAGTAACTTACTTGCTGATATTTTGTGGTTCCACACACATTTTAAATTAGGTCCAGTGAGGGGGGGCCCCTAAAGTCGGTGGGCCCGGAGGCGGCTGCCTCCCCTGCCTCATTGTAGTTACGCCACTGATCTTATTATAAAAAGGTAAATCACCCTATTTGCCCTTTGAAAGTAGGTCGAGAAAGGAAAATTCCCAGCAATTTTCAGCAATTTTAGTACTTTTTGAGACTTCCGGAGCCTTATCTTTTATCCAAAAATGTACATTGAATGTGAACAAGTAAAAGAACATTCAGTGTACATTTTTAGTCAGGGGTGGGGAGGGAAGCACTGATTCCACTCATAGAACGAATCCGAATTACTAAGTTAAACATGTAATTGCAGACCCCCAAGAGGGCAGTACATTTTTTTTCTAAGGACCTGTTTTCGTTTTTTTCCTACCCATTTCTGTCCTTTTCTTAGCTTTTCTTGCCATTTTTTTGGGAACTGCAAATGTCGGAACAAATAAGCCATTTTTATTTTAAAATGGGCATTTTACGAAAAGGGTAGGAGCACTGTCCCTCCCCCTCGTGCAGGCCCACTTTTTGCATTATAAACATATGGTGCCTACTGAAGGTAATTTAAAAAACACGCGAAAATAACGAGATCTTCGGAACGCATTGTGGAGAAAAACGGACCGAAAGTTGCAGCAAAATACAATGCGTTCGATCTGGGATTTTCTCAATTTTGTTATTACGAAAAAAAAAACCACCTTATCATCCTTTACATAGTCCGGAAAAAACACATTTTTAGGTTGTGCGTTAAACAAAACTCTTGGTCTGGCGTTGCAAGGAAGAGATGGAATGGAGGAGGGGGGAGGGGGTGGGGGAGAGCAAAGCGCCGAAGTTAAGATTCTATGGCGGGAACTGTCATCTAACAAGCTTCCGGAGCAGCTAAGTGATCACCCTTCGATAGCGTTCAGAGATTTTGGCGCCAGCTAGGACTGGAACAGGAGCGCAAAAGGGGGAAGTGGGGAGGCAGAGGTTGCGTGCTTGAGCTACTAAGCGAATGCTTTAATAGCACCCAATTAAGGTGGTCACTCTAGCGAGGCTGGTAGCCCCCACTTGATCATGGGAAAGTGCCAACGGTCGGAGGGTTGGACCCTCTTTGTAACGAATGTCTAATTTAGTCTCTAGGCTACTTCAGCTCTAATCGGATCTAAACGCTGGAAATTCGTTTTTTTGCTACAACTTTTACGTTTAAATAGTGCCCAATAAATAATTTTTGTAGGTCTTATGTAATATAGTTTCTTTAGGATCTTTGTCTAATTATAGAACGATGAGAGGGAAATTGTTTGTAAAATATTCTCTACAGGGATAAAAAAAAACGGTGTTGACCAGTTTCCATCCGCCAACATGCCTCCCCCCCCCCCCCATGCATCTCCTGGAGCAGCTGTTGAATACCTAAGGATGACTATTGGTTTGGAAACGTTTTCTGTTGTTCTTTCGTGCACTTTTTTTTTTGTAGTTTGGGTTAGGTCACTTGTCTTGGCTCGAATTTCAGCAGGCAGGATAGGGCTGCCCATAGGTCTGATGGGGCACACGGCTTCATATTTTCTGTGAGTCCCCTCACACCTGTCTATATGAGACAAGTTTTTTGTTGTTTGATTTCGGACAATGACAACGTGTGTACTGACGTGTGTGCACGCTAGTGTGTCGCCACAAATCTAAACAACGTTGCCAAAGAAATTGTGTCTACGTCCAATTCTCGAAACACAAAAAAAAAACAAAATGTCAAAATAAAACCAAATACTAACAAAGAGACCACCAAGTTGAGAATGTTTCGGCGTCAGAAAGGAGTGACATGAACTAAATAAACAAAAATTAAAACAAAACCAAAAACTGATAAAGAGGCGACAAAGTTGAGAATGGTTCGGCCTCTGAAAGGAATGATATAAACTTAAAACATTGGAAAAATAGCCACTCAAGCTATTGTTGACGTGGCACTTTATTACACATCTGCAGGTTAGGCGAGTTGAGACTACTACACAATTAAAAAAATAAATAAGTGATATCATAACAAAAACCAAACTGGTAAAAGGGACCGCCAAGTTCCGAATGGTTCGGCCCTTCAAAGGAGTGCTATCAACACGCCAAAACATTCGCAAATGCTCTTAATAAATTCAACCACCGGCCTCACTAGCAGACATGTGTCCATTAATTGTAAGCAACTACAACCATATTTTTACCATGTTGAGGATAAATCCCAATGCGGCTGAAATCTTTCAAATTGAGGAAAATGTAAGACAAGGGTCAGGGATAAAGAAAAACTATAAGTTAAAGGATGATTGTCCACCATTCATAGAGGGAAAGATGCTTCAATAACGTTGATTTAATGATTCTGTCTAAGAAGTGACTAGCTAGCTAATAACGTTTTTTCCATGTTAAATACCGTAGAATTATTGCTCATGGCTAGCATAAAATTGGGAAGGCATACGCAGCTAAAGTTTTGCACGCGAATGCATGGTGACCCGAACATGGTGCGTTTGTTGGTTTGGGACTTGTAGGGGTCAGGACAAACGATGGGAGGGTTTTAAAATTCGTCACCAGAGAATTTAAACTTAGTATAGTTTCTTTTCCATGTTTCAACCAAATATTTCAAGCAACAATGGCTTGGACATTAACACTGGTCCTTAGTTTTATTGTAAAAGCCTGGACAACTAAAGTTGAACTGTCAAAATAAGCAGACATTTATTTTGCCGTGCATTGAGTAACAATAAAGGGATGCACGTTAGATGATGGTTACGCAGCAATACGAACGTTCACGTGCAAACGGGATTTTTGCCAATAAAATAAAAAAAAATAAAAAACGCTTCGCGGTCTCATGTTTTAGTAACAGTGACCTTCAGGGATTCCTGCATGAAAAATGTGAAAGCAAACGAAAAGAATTCTCAATTTTGCCGATGTAACAGCTAATTATTTATAGACATAAAATTGCTCAAGAAATAAAGGACGAGATAAATATAAGGCGGTGGGTCTTTTTGTATGTTCACAGTCCTAAGAAAGATGCACGTGTCTATTAACTGTAAGCAACTAAAAGCACATCTGATCATGTCGAGAATAAATCCTTATGCTGCCGAAATCTGAAAAAGTAAGGGAAAGTGCAGGGATAAACAAACCAACTATAGGGGGATGCGCTGATTGAGTGAGCTAAGCGAACGAAAATCACCGTTTATTATCCAGTGTGTCTAAAAATGGAATTGAACAAACGTATGTATGTGAAGTATGGACAACAATAATCCAAACCCTGTCAATTTGGCTGATGAAACGGCTAATTGGACAATGGAAAATGTGAAAATTATCAATCAGAATATTTATAGACAAACTCCTCCCGAAAAAAAAAGGTTGTGATAAAAATGAGATGGTCTCACTTTTTGTGCTTTCAGTCCTATAAAAGTTACCCAAAATCAAAACTGATATAAAAGAAGGCGCCAAGTTTCCAAAAAGGGTCTGCGTTTGAAGGTAGTGATATCATTCAACCAGGGAAAGGACGTCAAGGTTAGTCCTATTAGACAACTTAATCACACCTAATAATACTTTAAACGATAAATGAACACTTGAAGATTGCTACCACGAGTACCAATGTTCTAGTTGAAATATTAGTCGGTGCGATTAGCTTGGCTAATAGGATTAACCTTGGCAGCCTTTTTGTGGTTGAATGATGTCACTACCTTCAAACGCCAGCCTTTTTGGAAATTTGGTGTCTTCTGTTATACCAGTTTTGGTTTGGATATCTTTTACATTGGAGAGAATACGTGCACGAGCACTTTTGTATTGTCTTAGGCTACATTGTTTTAAGAGTGCTTTTACATTAGGGGAGCACGAACTCAATGTGGGGTTGTCTGCCCCATGGCGATTATTCGTATCTAGAGGAAGCCCGTGCTGCGCACGGGGTCGGTCATGAAATTCCAAGGCGCAGCATTTAAAGAATGTGCACGCTGAATCCTCTGTGCATGAATAATTTTTTTGTGGAATTAAGCTTTCGTAAAACCAAATTGAAACCTTTAGCACGGGTGCTTTGGTACGGCTGGTGTTAGATGGACCATTTCCTATATTCTGGATGTTTCTGGAAGTTTCTTCTCCATTCCCACTCCCCACTCCCACTCCCATTTTCACGCACACTGGCTATGTAACGCTTTCACGGAATTAAGTTTCTTGAATCCAATTTTTGCGTACACTGGTACTCGCTCCGCTCACCCAATCAGCGTATTCCATGGCTCAAATCACTGGATGCACCGTTTTAAAAATTGGCATGCTCAAACATCGTTCTCGGGCACATCGCAGCCCGAACCCGTTTTCCCGTTTTCCCGTTTACCCGGAGCTCAGCGAATTAAATAAGCACGGATTCTTTAGCACTGATGCTTTGGCATTTTGCTTTTCTGGGAGAGGAAGGAAGTTAATCGGCGGCTATGGTGGCCTAACAATGGCTTAATATTGTTTTGTTTTCACTTGCAGAGGTTTGATTGACGACTACTTTGCAAGATAGCAATGTTCAGCCTCGTGCTCAGCAGTGATTGTTGTTGTCCACTTTGAAACATTTCAGTTCAGCTCTGAAAGCCTTCATCTGCGAATTAAAGAAGCCATTGCATCGTTTCCAGCTGCCAATTTCGTGGCCCACTGGCCTCGAAATTAACAACGCAGCTTAGTCTGATTTAAAACTACGCTTTTAGCTAAAACATGGATTCTTTCATTTTACCCATCACCGATCAACGGTTTGGACTATAGTTTTCAATCCATAGCACGTGCACCAGGAATTGTTGCATCGTGCAAAGACAGCAAGATGGCGAGGCCGGTGAATAAGTTTTTGCTTGAGCAAAACAAACAAGGATTGTTGCGGCAGCAGGATATTGACATGGGTTTCGTGTCTGACCAGGACATTTTGTGTAATTTTGTGAATTACTCCAGCAGGCGGAAAAGCAAGGTATTGACAAATTGGATCTGGAACTTTATGGAATTTTGGGAGGCAGAAATGTGGAAATTAAGAGTGTTGCAGGGAAAGATGGTGAGGAACAATCGGGTGTGCTCAACAATGAACCTAACAGTGCCGCCAACAGTGGACAAAACGGCATTGTCTCTGACGGTGTTTACAAGCGGCATGCATCGGTGCGACCAAGACGGCTCACACGGCAGAGAGGAAAGGGTCAGCTTCCTAAGCTGAAGTTGCGCATATTAATTTGGACCACAGTTACGAGGAGTTACTAACAGATAAAGACGGTGTTGAGGAGTTTGACCAAGACCAACGCAACGGGAATTTAGTGTGATTAAAGAGATTTTACAAAGGCAGCCTATCGAACTTCAAAATGCATAAATCGCTTACCAAGCATTGCTGACCAAGCAGGCAAACCATACTTTTCCGTCCATCTGAAGGAAGCGTTGGCTGCCATTATGCGTCTTGACGAGATTACTGGCCTCTGCTGGCTTAGAGCCAACAACGTGTTCCAAGTCACCTTCTCTTATGAAGCAAAGGAAGCAGTGAAGAGAACTAAGGTAGTCATGCTGAACGGGTACAGAGCAGAGATCTTTGATCTCCACGAGAGACGGGTATGCATAAGATTGCACTGGTTGCCCCTAGAAACCACGGTGGTAGACGGAGAGCGTGCATTGCTAAACTATGGCACCATGGGAGTTTCACACTATGGAGGGCCTGCGCCACTGCCACACACGTGTGCATTGTCTGATCCTGAGATTGAAAGACTGTGTGCTGCTGACGAAATTCCAGATGTTATAGGGGTGAAAGGCGTTCCGGTTCTTTTGGCAATCGCGGACAGGGCTCCGCGATGCTGAAATTGTGGGTTTCGAGGTCACGTTAGAAAATATTGCCGCAACGTTTATTGTGCTACGTGTCAAGCAGCAGTGCCAAAGGATGCCCTGTGTCAGCATCTCCAGGAAAGACTGAGGCGCAGCGAGCCCAGAGGTGGTCGAGGTGAGGAAAGGGAAGTGAATGGGCCTGCAACAAGTGTAAATCCTGTAGGACAAGGTACGCGGGGTATCTCAAGTGCTCCGGGTATTCAGTGTGACGGAAATTCGGGTGCCAGGAAAGTGCCAGCTTAAGAAGTGCCAATTCAAGGAGTGATAGTTCAAGGGGTGTCAAGTCATGAGGTGTCTGGCCAAGAAATCACACTTCAAGAAATGTCTGGTTAGGATGTGTCTGATCAAGACATGTCTAGCCAAAGCCAAGAAGGGTGGTCGGTGAAAAGATCGAAGAAACGTCTGCGAAGGACCACTTCTCCTTGCGCCCAAAAAGTGAAAGTGCTTAATCAAAATAAGTTCACGGTGCTAGACAATGAACAAGGCAAAGAGGTTTATGTGGCAACTAAAGAGAGTAGTCCGATTGCTCACTGTGTTACTACCGCTGTAGCGGCTAGCAATCCAGATCTCTCTGCTGTGGTGCAACAAGAAGCTGGAAAAGATGGTACCACATGCAAAGAAGTTGATGTTCCTGTTGAAGGTGTTACTGTGGAAGTGGTTACCGACAGAGGGGAAAACTGGGATGATTTGGTGGATATGGATATTCTTTTTGTTGATAATGATAATAAGACGGAGTTAGGTAAGGTTAGGACAGTGTGCACAATAAGTTCAATATTTTTTCTTGGAATGTGAGGGAAGCCACCAACAAGCTTGATGATATATTGGTTCTGGGTAATGGGTTTGATATTATGGGAATCCTAGAAACCAGGTATCCGGTGAGGGTAAAACCTGCTTCGCAAATTACAGTTCGATAGTGGGTCCTAACGAATTTGGCATAAGAGCTTTTGTCAAAAACTGTCCCCTTCATGCTGTTCCCCACCAATTGTATCCGGGAGTAGATTCGTTATGTATTTCAGGTCTGTTGGGGTGGGGGTTGGCTCACAGTGGGTTTCATTCACATCACTAGGTGTATTGTGGGCGTGGAATGGAATGTGTGGTAGGAGTCACTCCTGAAGTCTCTGCTCTTGGGTGGTGATCTCAACACTCACCACTGGGTTTGGGTGGTCAGAGTTGTAATACGACTGGTAGGATCATTGCTGATTCTCCAGAAAGGCAAAATTTAGACTTAATTCAGAATGGCACCACAACTTTTGTAAGGAGGTATGGGGAAGTGATACAGGAATCGGTTTTGGATGCTTTTTTGTGTTCGGCGAAGATATCCCTCATTTTTGCATTTCATGTGTCACAGGATCTGCGTGGTAGTGATCATTTCCCCATAACTCTGTATAAACAATTTCCCGGAAGAGCGACTGTTGGTGCCATTGCAGGAAAGTCTGCCCACCCAGTTGTTCCAGCTGGTGCTTTCGGTCCGTGGGTTGCACAATGGGTTACTCGTGGTAAGGGTAAATGCAAATACAATAAAAGTTGGAAATCTCATCCGGTTTGGTGGCCGGGTTTGTGTAGGAAAGCGGTTTGTGAACGTAGACAGTCGGGACAACGGTTCTGCCGTCTACCTACACTGGAAAGGTGGTATACATTTATAGGGGTTTCCACATAAATGCGTTACATTTTAAGGCACGAAAAACTGACATTTGTGGGGCGGCTGTGCGGAAAAATTTCAGTAGGGGTTTCCCCTTCTAGTGTTTGGAAGCTTGTTCGGCTGCAGGACTCGCGCTCTTAGGTTGCCTGGGTCCTCGATCCTGATAAGGGTGTTCTAGAAGGAAATACAATGGCCGAGGCCTTTAACGAGAATTTCTCGTTAGTGTATAGCTCTCCAGAGACAGATGGCCCGCTGACCCTGTTGGAGTTGAAAGCGGCCCTGGAGGCCAGTCATGCTGACGGAGCTCCTGGTATTGATGGCATTGGGTATAGTCAGCTTAAAGTCCTTGGTAGTGAGAGCCTCGGGGAAATGCTCGCTGTTTTTAGGATTATTTTAATGGTGGTGACGTCCCGGAGACTTGGTTGTTCTCAGTCTTGACCCCAGTCTTGGGCAGAGGGAAACCTAGGACCTCAGTCACAAGTTACAAGCCCGTAGCATTACTTTTGGGAGCTTTATGGACGGATCCTGGTAGGAAGGCTAGACAAAGTTTTGGAAGGCTCTGGCATGGTTTACAGTGCTCAGTTTGGCTTTAGGAAACAGGATGCTATGTTCTATCTAGAATCCGGGATTAGGGAGGCATGGATGAACCAGAACGTAGCGACTGTTGCCTTCTTGGACATTAAGGCTGCTTACGATATGATGGATATTGCCTGGGTGAAGCCAGCTTTGCAAATTATGGGGTTTAGTGAGAAACTTGGTAAAACCATCCTATCTTTGTTGAGCATCCGTAAGCTTGCCACGAAAGTTGGTGCCTTTTGGTCCAGAGTGAAAACAACCAGTAGGGGGTTGCCGCAGGGGAGTTGTCTAAGCCCAACTCTTTTTGCGGTACCTATCAACTCGGTCCTTCAGGACCTTAGCCTTCATGGCAACATTGTGGCTTATGCTGAAGATGTTGCCATGTGGGTCGTAGGTAAGGATGTGGGGCAGCTATTGGTGTCACTTGAAGCAATTATTGCCAGAGGGATCAAGCTCCTTGCAGAACAGGGTTTATCTCTCTCTGTTCTGAAGACCGAGCTGTTGATCTGTTCGCGAACTCCAGGGGTCAGCGGCTCCATTCATGTGAGGAGCACGGTTGTTAATGCGGCGGCAAGTGTGTGGTACCTTGGCTTCAGGTTGGATCCTCAGTTGAATTGGTCCTTGGATGCGAGCTGCGTAAGAGAAAGTGTTATAGCCCGCACGGGATTCTCAAGTCGTTGGCGTCGAATAGGGCAGTGGCTATGAGATCCACCATAATGACTCTGTACAGGGCGTATATTCGGTCTTGTGCAGATTTTCACATTCCCTTTCTGTTGGGCTCGAAAGGTGCCCTACAGAAAGTGCAGGTAGCCTTGAATGGCTGCCTGCACACTGCAATAGGCTGCTTGCCCTCAACGCCGGTGCCAGCTCTGAACATTGAGGTGGGAGAAGTCCCAATTCGTATCCGTGCAAGGGAATCTCTGACTGCCCTTTGTCTCCGAGCAATAGCCAGCGGTGGAGATGACCCGGTGGCCAAAAAGCAGGTCTTCTACTCCACGTTGAGCCCGTGGACCCGCCGGATGCTCGGAGCTCTGGGTCTAGGAGCTTCTCTGCTCAAGCAGCAGGGGCTGAGTGCCTTCCCCGCCCCGAGATTGTTGGTTGGGGAGCACCCCTGGCCTTGGTGCTGGGAGGTGCTGCTGCTCCTGAGTAGCCTGGAGCTGCCAGTGGCAAGCACGGAAGGCACTGATATTTTCTGTGATACGTCCTTCCAGCGGGAGGTTTGGGAGGGGGGTGTGTTTGTGTCTGGACTCCGTCAGGATGTTCTCACGCATCTTCCATCGGCCTTCATTGGTGAGCTAGTGGCAATCTCGATTGCTCTGGATGTTGGTCTGGACCTTCAGCTACAGCAGTTTCGGGTCTTTTCTGACTCAGCAGCGGGGATTCGGTTTCTCCAGGCGGCATTGAGAATGTCAGATGTGAGTCACCCACTGGTGGTCGAAATAGGTCTTAAACTGGTGAGTGCCCTCTAGTGTAGGATCAGTGTGACTGTGCACTGGGTGCCCGGGCACTCGGCACACTTCGGGAATGAATTGGCGGACGGTCTGGGCAGACATGGTTTTGAGGAAAGCTGTAACGTTGTGACATTTCCAGTCACCCCTAGAGACCTCCTTCCGGTTCTGCAGAGTATTTCTGTTTGAATGGCAGGACTAGTGTAATGATAGTCGGGTAAGACGAACCCTCTATGGTATTCATCCGGGGATAACAAGACCACGTGATCTTGACGATGTTTTCAGAAAGGACGCAGCCATACTATCGAGACTGAGGACAGGACACATCATGCTTAGAGCGCATGCATTTAGGCTGGGTTGCAGTGACATGCCGACCTGTGGTTGTGGGACAAAGGCCGAGACGGTGGAGCATTTTCTCCTTATCTGTCACGCTGGGCGGGCTACCGTGGTCAAGTTCTGGCAGGTTGGGATGCAGACTTGGAGGGAATTCTTGGCGTCTCCCCGTACAATGCCAAGGTTAAGTTTCTGCCAAGTGTTAAATTTCTGTCGGTTAACTGGGAGATTTAGCTGACTAGTGCTTCTCTTTGTTTAGTGCCCTGCGTTGCTTAGAGTTAGATTAGGTTAAGTTTAGAATGAGCGAATAATGTAAGGTCAATAGGCTTACGTAGTGAATAAATTCAAATTCAAGACATTACACACGCACGAAAACAATGAAAAGCGATTAAAGTGATTGTCCGGCCTTACTGCCTTTTTTCTTAACAGCTCAGCCGGGATCCGGAATTATCATGTAGATGCAGCAATGAACGTAGCAATAACACGCACTTGTTACTGTTGTTTGTTTCTAGGGAGCACGAGCCCAAACCATGCAGTTAAGCAAAATTTCACAAATATTGGCGTAATGACATCACGAAGTCGTTGGTTAGAAAATCAAACGTGTCCTCTACAGGGTAGCCAGCCTTCAACATCATAACGATATACCTTCTATGCCCTCACTATCCAAAGTCTGGTGAAACTCGATGCGAAATTTGCACATCTACATATATAATAGGCAGCAGCGGCCGAGTGCACCTGCGTCGCCATTCCATCGTCCAATCAAGTACCTCACCCAGTAGTGCCATCTGTGACGGGATTCGCCTTTAAATTCTGGTTTGGATACTTTTCCAACGTCTTCGAAAAGATGGCACTGGTTTTTGGATCATATTTTGGCGATTGTTGTGGTATCAAAGCTGCAACAAAGTTTTAGTCGCGTGAAAATATGCCATTGTCGGCGTTTGAGTTAAAAAAAAAACCAAACAATCCGTGTCTACTAAACCAGACAACTTTAAACCAGACAACTTTAAACCAAACGACGATTGGTTCTTAATTTCGTGTCAGCCTGATACGATGGAAAGGTGCATTTATTTCCTAAATGTTCACTTCCAGAAAGGAGTTGAATTGTTTTTAAGTGGGCGGCAACAATCGTTGCTGGCAACAATCGTTGCTTGCAACAATTTCGCAATGCACGGTACTAACTAAAACTAAGGACTAACTTCTAGATTTCTCAAGTGATAGGGCTTTTCTTAGCCTTCAGTCAAACAACATACGCATGCGACTTTTCCGGGGCTGCACCAAAGGGGAAACGTCACGGGGCGGCGTTTTCGGGGGGTGGGGGAGAGGAGGCCAGGGCAAGTGTGTGTGTGGGGGGGGGGGGGGGGGG
>JAHWFP010272603.1:86681-96841 GCA_023313725.1 Lithobius niger
ATTTGCATGTCTCGCGGCCAAATCTTCGCAGCCGTGGTTTAAAAATCGATAACCAATAGTTTTTAACCAATAACTATTACTTAACCCAGTATGCAAAATTGGAAACATATTTTTGATAACATTTTTGTAACGCTCCTGACCCATTCACGCTATAATGGTACCTTCGGGTTATGTTGTTTACACTATGCTCTGCAAACAAGTAGGAGGAATTATTGTTGTTGTAATTCAGTCTTTTACAAGGACTGAGGCTTACATGGCGGTCCTTATGTAAGCCTCAGCATTAACTTCCATGTTAAATGTCAAACTTTGAAGTCGTATAGTTTCGTTTAGCGTTGACATAGACCAACGAAATTCGGTATTTGGGGTCGTGGCCTAACTATTTCACTTCATTACAAATTTTAATGACAACAAGCTAACCGTTCGGCGTCAACAGCATGGCCATCTCTTGTTGTTGTTGGGACTCTTTGAATTCACCTGGAGAGCGAACCACTTAACGATTTTCAAGGTCTATAGCTTAAAACGTAGTATGGACAAGGCCTATAGGGCCTTTCGCATGGTATTTTTTTTTATGTAACTGTACAATATTTTTGTGACGGAAAATCAAATGGGCTCGAAATTTTGCTCTCACTTAGAGATCGAAACAACGATCGATTTTCAGCTTGTGTAGCTTAAAATGTAGATATTAACAACAACGACGGAGGCCCTTTGCATGCGATTTTAGTGTGACTGCGGTATTCTCTTCGCCAGTGCATTTATTATTGTAGAGTAATGCAGGGCAGAAATCATTAGGTGAAGCAACAAATATTTGCAAATCGAGCTAAAACCATAAAACCATGACATTTGGTATACAAGTCTGTCTTAGCAGTACATACCGAACCAGCCATAGACCCCCCCCCCCCCCATGAAATACCCGAAAGGCCCCAGCTCTCTCCCAAGCACCCATTCGTGACACAAGTCATTCTTAGCGGTACAAATCAAACCAGCCCTGGAACCACGATGATATGCCCACAAGGGCCCCCAGCGTCTCCCTGTGCCGCCCTACAAATTCTTGCAATTCCTGCTAAAAGCATGAAATTTGGCACACAAGTCATTCTTAGCAGTATACATCGAACCGGCCATGGAACTGGAACTCCCATGAAATATCCCCAAAGCTCCCCCCGAGAGGAATGACCAACACATTTTGTGCAGATCGAGTAGAAAGCATGAAATATGGTGCACGATTCATTCATATTAGTACAGATCGAACTAGCTATGGAACTCCCTACTCGCCAAGGCACCCCCCCCCCCCGTGCTCCCTCCCTGATAACCGGCCAACAAATTCTTGCATATAGTGCTAAAAGAATGAAATTTGGAACACAAGTAATTGTTAGCAGGACAAAACAAACTAGCTACGGAACTCCTGCGAAATCCTCCCGCGAACCCCCCGATCGAACCAATGAAACGATGCTCCAGTTTTATAGCTGAACATGTAGGTATTTGTTCGACATAACTACCCGAATTGTTAATATGCGTAGAATTCTGGGATGGTTACCGCCATTTTTTTTTATCGGTTCGCCTAAAGAAGAACGACAGATAGGACTCCGTTTTCCGTGCGATGTTGCCGAAACGTGAAACTAACCAGTCCAATTCCGGTTTAACTTCTTTTCCATACGGAAGCATAATTGGAAAAAATTCTTGGTCAAAGACCTAGTCCCATTCATATGCAAACGATTTAATCATAAACTGTTCAATACCAAAGCCTAACATTTGCTGGGCCGTGTTATCAAAATCATGGTTAATCGACGATATTCTGACACTTCTGGCTTGACGCTAATAAATGATACGCATGACCCGTTCGAAAAAACGGGTGGGACGTGACGTCACTAGACAACAGCTCACGACACGAGCACCTGTCTCACCCGACTGTATTTCAAAAACTGCATTTATGCATAAAATACATAAGTAGTTTAAAAAAAAAATTCTGGGAAAAATTAACTCGTATGCTACTAACCGGTCAGTCAATCATTTCTCCTCACTGATAACTGCCATATACTGCCTTTGTCAATATGGTTACTTCTCAAGTGGATCTTTTGCTCTACAGTCACTCACTGGTTTAGAATTATTTTATCTCGTTACTACAAATTTGGTAGTACTATATTTGTTCCGTTGACTTAAAACTACGTTTCAAACATAATCAGGTGAAAATACACGGAATCAAGGTTAAATTTATTCGCCTATTACTTGCTATGAGGTGGAACAATTAAAAATATAGCTTAGTTTTCATTAAAAAAAGTTGTGTGATTGCATGTCAGTAAATAGACTGGAAATCAAAGGAAATGTAAGAGGAATTATTTTTTTAAGGAGAAAAATTAGCAGAAGCTCCTTTAAAAATTGTATTTAAACACAACTGTTTTTACCATTATTTTTACGCCTTTATAGCTCTGAATGTAACATTAATTTCCCCCTGTGGATCCGGGGCCTGTTATTACCCCTGCCGCTCCGAACCCCAAGTCGAATTTATTCCTCTAAGCTAGTTCAGCCAAATGAGAACTGGGCAGTGACACGAGTTACCTTGCTGTCATTACGAACAGTATACGCTTTCGTGCAGTTGTATCGTTCTTTTGGGTTTAAAAAACTGCGTGAGGTGGTCTTTTTCGAATCTGAAGTAGATTTGTGAATGGTGTGTTCGTTCGCTTTAAATTTCGTAAATCGATGAAACAATTTCCAAAGTAAACGTGACGAGGTTTAGCAAACGTTTCTGGAGTGTATGTCACCTCGCGGGGTATCTTGAGGATCAAAGCGCGTTCCTAGTAAATTCGGAGAGGATTCAAATCTGGCAGACACTGGATGAATTTCAAACAACTAAATTGCGGAGAATAAATGCGCGATTACCTGGAACACGTCGTGTTGTGGAGCGACTGCTGCAGTATGCGGTGCAATTAATGTGTAGGTTTTTTTCTTCTTGTTTATCTTGCTGTACATGCAGGTTGGTACCCTGAGGCGGGAGGAGCGGGGTGGGGGAAGGTAACATTGCGAAGTCGCATCGAAAATACGACTAGAAAGGAACGAACCAGGTCTGAATGACGTTGGTGTAACAATTAACTAATACGGATCAATCAGGCAAGAAAATGGAGGGGGGGGGGGGGAAGACCGCAAATTATTTCATTACTCACTTGCGTAATTTCATAGTTGTAATTAGCGTTCAGATCGGATTAGTAAACGGAAGGGTTTGAGTCCCAGTCATTGTTTTTCTCACCTACATGTCTTGTAATTTCATCAAGCCAGTCTTGAACTTCTCCTTCATTTAACCCTTCACCTTTTATTGTATAAGAATAAAATTCGTCTAAAAGTAACTCGTGCTATTGGCTGATCAGCCCTCCTCCCCTCCCAAAAAAAAACCCGCAAATCCATATTCCACCTTCCCATACGTTCTCGTCAACTGGAAAAGTCCACTCTGAAAATAGCACATTTACACAAGCGAAGATTTTGGGTCTAAAATCACTGTGTGTCCTACCCACTTGCTAGTGGCATCCGTGACACACATGTAGCCAATGACAAAATACGCAAGGTGGAAAAAGTTACAAGCATTTCTTTTTTTACTGCTTTCTTTTATTCAGACTCCCGGGTGGAATAAAAAGCACTCTCTCGCATTTGTAGCTGTCTCGTTCCTTCAACGTATGTCTACTACACTATCGGTCTATCTCTTTCAACCGTGACAGCTGTTGGAAAAAGATAGAAAGATCGTCGCAGAAGCATCTGGAAGCACTGATGCATGCAACCACCTTCCCGTGTGTACCTCACACACTTGCCCACCCCCCTGACCGACCGTCCTTCACCTGCTTCTCCCCACTCCCTTCTTTACCTCACCAAAATGGGGTAGTGGTGGGAACAGATGGGAACAGGAAGGAAGGAGATTGAAAGAGACGCCCACCTGTGGAGAGTCCACTTAGGTCTGTAGGGGTGAATGAAATCAGGGTATTAAAAGTATTTGGTTAACCTTTTGGTTGTAGAGGGGGATATAGGTATCATACGTAATATAAGAAGGAAAGGGACGAAATAGAAACACTTAGATTTTTTGTGTATGGTTTCAGCTTTACCATACGCATATCAGCTAAAAGTCAGGCTCTTTGCATATGGGCGCACACGCTCTAAGGGATGAACGCGTAAAAAATGAATACTGCACTAAGGGGACAAAATTAGGGAAAGGTAATCCGACTCGCACAGCAGAGTAGTCAAAGGCTTGGATTGTAAGCGCGACATCGAATCTCGAAATTGTCCAGTGTACGTTGTCGAAACGTGGGGTTATGGCTGGTGGGGGCCCCCCCCCCCCCCCCTTACCAATGTTGGCAAGTTGCACGTAAAGTCGGCAATTTTGTGCATTGACGACAAAAATGTGTTGACGAAAACTTTTTTTCCAAAAAACTATGTTACGGTATAACACGTGCTTGCTTTCAATACATCAGTCGCGCATGAGGAAAAGGACGGTGCATTAAATTTCTTAGGCAGCATTATGTCTGATATTTAATGGGTTTCTAACCCACCTATGAGGAAATTATTGTACCCACTTCCCCTCCCTCCAAACCTTCAAACGCATTCGGCACTTCCCCTATTCCAGCGACTACACCCCAACCATTCATTCAATGGTTCATTCAATCAGTGTGTTCGAATTGATATGCCGTAAACCAAGAGATCCAATAGAGAAAACTAAACAAATTAACGTTTAAAATGCAGGGAGAAACGTTTGATGACGATTACCGAAAAATACATGAAAGGAGACGCTACAAAGTAAGGCTGAAGCGTGCTGGAACACCTGAAAACCCATCTACGGTGGCCAAAGCTGAGGAAAAGAACAAGAAAAATCGGCAGACCTTGTTGAAAGTTGAAGCAGAGGGAGAAAATGGATTAAATTAATGATGTCGGCAATAATTAAATAAATAGTAAGTCATCCTTATACCAGTCGACAACCGGTAAAGGTGGTATGGCAGGGATCCGGTGATGGACTAGAGTGCAAGTTCGTATCCGGGACACATCACTTGAATGAAACCTAGGTGCATAAAGATGGCTAACTGTACTCCGTTATTTCTAGTGTATAATTTTCGTTGATGGCTTATTTCCAATTTACCAACAAAAACTGTTAGAGTGTGTGCAATAATTTTTGTACCCTAACGCATCGGCAAAATGACCAAGAATTACCGGTCGTATTGAAATCACAACAGCTTCTTTAATAGTTTTCTTTCTCATAATTAACTTGACTATCATTTGCCTTGTAATCGCGTTTCGCCGGATGATATTTTCTTCCAAAATGACATACCTTTCTTGTGCTACCGCATTCACTGCAGCTAAACATATAACACCAGAAACCGCATCTAATCCAAAATTCCTTCCAGTTATGAGTGCATCTTTAACTTCACCAATATTAAATTAAAAAAAAAAATTTTATTCGGTGAAATGGCGTTCGGCGAACCGGAAACATACTGTGCAGGAAGCTCAACCTTTTTATTTGTTGAGATAAATGTAATATAACCAATTTGTATTAGATTTTTATGTTTAGGTTAGACATCGACTTTGTTTTTGTTGACACAAACAAGTAATTTGTGTTTCGTGTCATCATAAAAATCAAAATTAAAAATAAAAAAGAAAACTTGATAAAAATTTTAAATCACTCCCTAATGTACCTAATGTTTATTGTTAAAGATTAGATCATTTCACTAGCAGTTTCTTTAAGTGGATGAACTAAATTTTGAACTTGAAGGTGCTTGCCTTTATGAAATATTATCTCTTCAGAACCACGATTTTTTTGTCTTGGTTTTGGGAATTAATTTAGGGTGATGATTTTATAGAACTCTGCAGGGGGGCGGGGGATGTTTAGTTTCGACTGAGTGATTGTTGGGACTAAAAGCTTGGCAGCCATTGTTGTGTTGTTGTAATGAGAACACTAATCGGCAACTGAGACACTGTTTCAGCCAGACCTGTCTATAAAACGTAGCAACCATGTTCTAGTGCATGCAATCATTTTGTTACATTGTTTTTTATTATTATTATTTGTTATATCCGGTTATTGAAAAGAAAAGCACCCTTCGTAGCGTTAAACCATTTATTGATATCTAATCTTCGTACTTAGAAGAATAAAATTACGTTAGACCACATGCACAAGAAAAAAATGTAAGGAATACAAGAAAAAAGAAAAGAAAAGAAAAACAAAATATTATAAAGTGTAAAGGTTTGCATCACGATAAACGATGTTTTTTGGTGCACGTTTTATAAAATATAGATTTAAAAAAAACGTAAAAAAAAGCCTCCCACTCTTGGTTGGTTTCGTTGATAAAATTTTGTAAAATAAGGCAGATTACTCATGAGTAGCTTATCTTATACAAGGGATTCTCTCAACAAACCCTCTACCTGATGGAGAAATGTATTCGAACCACGGTAAATGCATGGCATTTTATTTCAAATATTCACAGTAAATTCTTTTATTTAGTTATCAAGGAGCACACGACAGTTCCTGTTAGGCCAATTCTTGTACTATATTTGTCGAAATTGTGCTCGTAATTCTCACTGCTAATTTCGAGGTTCGTTTCAAGTGTTAGTGAAAACCACTCAATTTCTACTGACGCCATTGATCAAGTGACCAAAACTCTTGCCTAGCCCTATTTTCCACAGTTTTTTTTCCCTTTCACACAAGCCTCAAATCGAGCGTACACATCGTAAACAGATTCTTAACATACATGAAAAAAAATATATACTAGAATGCTGTATTGACAAAATTCGAGGTTCGATTCACCTTTTAGAATCGCACACAGGCTTATGTCGGTTATTAAAAATCAAGAAAATCTGCTGATTGTCTACTTTCAATGTTGTTTTTGTTTTAATTTGGTGACTTACATGGCATAGACAAGGCCACAGCTCTGCTGGCTACATGTATGGAAAAACAAACAAAAAATTCAAAATAACTCTTGTGTCAAATTTGAGGATTCTATTGACCTTTTAAAATGGCTCACAACCATATTTTGGGCTCGTTCGTTTTAATCTGGGTTTTAGGCGGGAAGGAAAGAAAGCTGGCGCACTTGTCACTAACTCCACCTGTCGGAATGAAAGAAATTGTTGGGGTTGTTATTTGTGCTATTGTTTTTTATTGAACGAGTGAGCAAAGCGAATATGGTCCTGTTTATACAGTGGCGGACTGGCCAGGGAGGGAAGGGCGGGATATTCCTCCTGGCCTCTGATGCTCAGATTTTTTTTTAATCCGTGATAAGCAGTAAAGCTTAACAACTGAAATTGCAGTGTTATATTCAATTTAGAACTTTGTCACAATTTTCGTGTGATTATTTTAACTTTTGTTAATACACCTAAAAAGTGTCAATAAATGTAAAGTAGTCAACGTCACGTACCCTCAGAGCAATACGATTTCTCCTACTCCCCGCCTCCCATCCTTCCAAATTAACTGCTGAGTTTACTGAAAATATGGTGTTCGAAGATTTAAAAAATGTAAATGCCTGATGAGCAAGAACAAAGGGGACGATAAACTGTAAAACAACGCAGTTTTCAGTTTGTTTGTTTTTTGTAACAAAACTAATATCAGCGTCGGATGAAAACATCTGGTCAGTGATTGCATCGTCGTACACACAAGATTATGGTTCATTTGCCGTATCGTAGTAGCAAAAGCTACGAGACAATTTTTTTTTAATATAATGTGCAATATAGTAAATATTGTTCAGTACACCACGCATTCAGATTTCTTAGTAGTGTCCTGTTGGTATGTCTACCGTTCCAACTTCATACGTCAATTGCACATTTTTTTTTATTCTACCATACGACACGTCGAATTTCTAATGCAGTGTTAGTGCATCCTTTTTTTTTTTGTAATTTTAAAACCTTTATCTGACCCCTCTCTTCTGTGTATGGTCTGGTACCAAATGTGTTTGACGTTTCTTTTTTAGTTACGTTTTCGAAAATGTTAATTCTTTACCAAACGATTCTACGGAAAACTGCGACGCTTTAATATCAAAGGGCAAATACAAAAAAAAATACCTTGTTTAACAGAAAATTATCAGCTAAATCGACTGCGCGAGCGGATGGCTTTTATTTTTGTTTTTATCAAAATTTTAACAAATGCTTATCAAAAAAAAAATTGATACGTCAAAATAGAAATTTTTTTAATGAACCTCTGTACCTACATTAAAGTGCAGTACTATGTAATTTAGTATTGTGTATTATTCGAGTTCGTTTACGTACGAAAATGTTTAGACAGAAATTGTATATTTCAAACATTACAAATCCACACACAAAATACCCACATAGCCAATCAACGAAACAGAATTAAAATGTAAAGCCACTAACCAAGACAAAACGAAAACAAACAACAAAACGAGTGTATAAATCACACATTAAACACATCCGCACTTAATCTCACAGACATAGCCCAATTCAAATGCAAATAATTGCGTTTACTTTAAGATAATAATAATAATAGAATTTCACCCGATAAAGGGTGTGGTAACGGAAGGGATTGCCCACTTACACCGTCCCAATGATCATCGTTTTAGTAGGTGCGTCGTAAAAATTTTGCAAGGTCAATTTTACGGATCGCTCGTTTAAAGGATGACACTGTCATCAAAGAGATGACTGTATTCGGTTAGAAATTCCAGCAGTCAACAACCCTATTAGCAAAGAAGAACTTTCTACAATCGGTCCTGGAAGATTGCTTTTGCAATTTCAGATGATGCCCACGAGTACGGGTGATTAGAGATAATGAAAAAAATGGTAGAAAAATCGGAAGTTGGCCTTTAACAATTTGAAAGATGAGTGCAAGGTCATATCTGAGTCTGCGCAATTCGAGTGACTCCAGTCCCGTTCTACGAAGCCTGTCACCACCCGATAACGAACGCAGCTCAGGTATGGAACGAGTGAAAGTACGCTGCACTGATTCCAGCAAGTCGATGTCCTTCAACAGGTGCGGTGACCAAACGGGGCTCGCATACTCCAATAGTGGTCTCACGTAGACTTTAAATGCCCACACTTTTGTATTTGTGTTAGTTTTGCCATAGCACCTGTTAACAACAAATAAACGCCGGAAGGCATCTGCAGTAATTTTAGAGCAATGCCCTGAGAACTTAAGATTGGAATTAACCAGGACACCCAAGTCATTAACTGTGTGCTTTTCCTCGATATTGAATCCGTCAATAAAATAGTTTGGCGACCCAATATGGGCCCCGATAACCATCGAATGACATTTGGGCAACGAAAGAGGCAGTTGCCATTCCTTGGACCACTGTGAGACATTGTTGACAACAGCAATGAGGTTTGCCCGGTCATTACATGAAATCAATTCGTTTCCAGCCTTCAGATCATCTATTCCCTTTTCCCTGGAATTGAAGTCCAAATTATAGTTCGTTTCGTTCGAGTGAACTCTAATACGTTTTTATTTGTATGCTTTCACAGCTGAGTTCCATAAGCATACGAACTCTAATGCTTTTTTATAAACAGCAAAGCCGTTTATTTGTTCAGTTAATCTACATTTTAGAAAACCTGATACGAAGTCCCGTTTTCCTGTGTCCCGCGTCACCAACTATATAAGAAGTAACAATCACTAACCAACAATCACTTTAATTCTGCGCTGCACGAGGCTAATCATGCTTCCGTTGGTTGGTTGGTTTATTTATGGAACTTAACCACCATGGATTTCAAAGGCGCCGTCAACAAGAGGACACCTGTAAACAATGAAAATTAATTTGCCAAACCATAATATTATTAGCCAGCAAAATTGTTTAAATGATGCTGGACGATTAAAATTAAAGTATTAGAGAAAATCGATAAATATTCAAAACGCGCAGAAATACAAAAAACGGGTTTGCTTACTCAATCAGCGTTTGTTAGCCAGAAAAAAGTAATTGTTTAAACGATGCATAAATCGTTGGTATAAACCACTATAAAATTAAAATTAAGGATTTGTGAAATTCAGTTAAATACTCAAATCGCCCAAAACTACACAGATGGGTTCGCTCACTCAACCAGCGTTTAATTAGCCAGCCACAATTCATTGAGCACCCACTTCGTTTTTGATACACCGTTTGCAACATGGGAGAAAATGGGGAGGGGGGGGGGGGGGGGCGGGTGTGTATAAGACAGCTAGCTGGCCTGGGAATTCTGATGCATCATTTGCAACAGGTAATGGGGGGGGGGGG